>CM076570.1:1285871932-1286151915 GCA_034641835.2 Pinus albicaulis
AATTGGAAACCTCCTCCATTGAAAATGAGCAGTGAAATGGCCTAGATCTAGAGATCTAGTCTCCACTTGTTGCAGCTTGCAAAAACAACCAAACCCTCAACAGGATTTGCGCTGTAGTTGAAAGAAGAAGCTTGGCCTTAAGATATATAGTGGACAATGTAGTGCAAGACTCCTCCAAGAGCTCCTCAATGGAAGAGGTGGGATTCCCGATCAGGAACACCCTATGCAAACAACACTCTATCTCAGCTAAACAACAAGAGAAAGATATATGTCTAAACAGACCATATATTCTGAAAATCATATATCAGCATACACCATACCTAATGAATATGGCTGCCATCCTCTTCCTTAAATAGAATATGTGCTTGCAAACCCTAAGCTCAATCCAAAAAGATCACTACATTCACACAATGCATCTCCATCTAGAATTGTGTTGTACCTCATTGATGACCACTCCTCCATGACATCGTTGTTTATTTGGTCAAGGTTGACCCAGTCAAAGTGATCCGGCCCCTTTTACACCAAGGGTGCTTTAATTAAGTTGCCAAGATTTATATCTTTCACATTTGGCATTGATTTATTCATTATTAAGGAGAATTTTGGACCTCCTTTGCCCTCTTATTCTTTAAACAAAGTAATAAAACAAAATTTAATATTCCAATTAGCTCATGACTAATTGGGAATATTAAAGTCCTCCCTTCCCAAATGTTGCATGTCCTCAAGCAACTGACAAGGTGAAAGCTGCAACCCTTCTCCTCCTCCATTGGTGACACAAACGTTTGATAAGCTTCCCTCATAAGCTAAGTGTACACCAATCCATCCCTCCATGAATTTCTCCTCCAAAGTTCTCATGATATGAAAATAATCCATCCGATAAGGAGACAAAAGTTCAAATGAAACAAACATGGTTTTCCCAATGTTCTCCCTGAAACATGTAGCATAGTGAACATGGAGAATCTCCATCCCATAGGGCACATACATACCTCTTATCCTCCCTCCAAACATTCCCATAAACAGTATAAGGACATCATCAATGTATGGGATCAAAATTAAGTACATACAAATAGAAATTTGTGCATATGGAGGTGGATCATAGCCCCACATGTGGAACCAGCGCAGTAAATCTCTTGACTACGTCAGATAATGATGTGGTAAGTGGTTTCCCCACCACTTACTTGCTGCCCAATTCATCTCACCATGGATGAAAGTGTGAGATATGTTTGGTGCTTTAGGAGCGCACCCATCATGATACAAAATTTCCCTTTGATCTCCAAGGGAATGGCCATGTTCAGAATTTTTTGTGGCCAAAATTTGGCCATGAATTTTATATGGTATAGTGCTCCTCCTTGTAGCTATGACCTGTGTAAACATGGTAAAGGAATGCATATCTTCATCAAATAAAACATTATTTACATGAGCATATTCTTCACCAAAATATCTCCTTCAACAAATGGAGTGGTGTATATATCTATATCCTTTATCAAAAGAAGGGAGAGGTGGTTGAATTAACTCCTTTATAGAGTTATGTTGCTGTCCCAAATCCACATGGTTCATGCATCTTTGAAAATGTTTATATAATTCTCCTTCAAAGCCCGTCCAAGTGTAGCTTCTCATGATGATGTTGTAGAATCTCATGGAATATGTGTGGCTGAAAAATAACTCTTTATAAGCCCTTTGTAGCAACTTCTCCTTGAGTTTGGAGGCTCTAGATAAGAAGATCATACCATGATAATAGATGACTCCTTCTTGGACTAAATAGCCCTCTTCATGTAGTTGGTCATCAAGTATCATGCATGTGTGAAGATCCTTGGAATAATCCACCAACAGTTGGGATTTCCAATATGGATCAATATCCCATAGTGACAATGTTGATGATCTATCAAAATGAATGTTTGTCATATGGTTTTTCTCCTCCTTGACATTTCCTATGTCAAAGGTACATGTTGGAAGGTCATTCCTCCCATGCTTCTCCTCCCATAGCGCAAAATCTGAAATGAGAGTGGGTAATGATGATGTTGGGAGAATGTCTCCCTCTACCTTGAGCCTACCCAAGACTCCCAGCGTTGTCTCATGGTCTTCTAATGCTCCCATCCCTCCTGGATCTATGCTTGGAGCATCATGTTGTGAGACATCTCTCACAAAATTTGAATCATGTGGCCTCCTAGGTGGTTTGCCACTAAATAATAGTGTCCCATGCAACATTATCATAAGCATAATAGATGGGACTGTAAGGTCCTTGCTTCCACTGCGCAAATCCATCTCTGATTTCTATGTGGAAGTTGTATGTGAGGGATATGTATGCATGCCTTTGATCATTTGAGTCTTACCACTCTTTTTATCCACCCATTCCATTTGCAAAGCCTCCCAATCAATGGTGACTTTCCCCAAAGTAATCAACCATTGAACCCCCAATATTACATTGGTGTCAGATATGTAAAACACAGAGAAGTGATCAACCAATGTATATGTTCCCATGGTGAATGATAATTATGGGACATAATGCATTCATTGCATAGTTCTATCTCATGGGACCTAAATAGAAAATCCCTCAAAAGCATCAGTGGGTATTGCCCTCCTTTGCACTAGTTGGGCATCAATAAAACTGTGAGTAGCCCCACTATCAACCAAAATAGAAACCCTCTGATTCAAGATGGAACCTTGAACTCTTAAGGCCAAGTACTTAGGTACTCCTCTCAAAGATGCAAGAGCCCCTCCAATAGGAGAAAAAGCTCCATTCCCATCTCCTAATGGTGCTGGTTCATCTCCTGCAGTGTCAGCGCTGTGACCTCTTCTTGGTTCATCTTCTTATTCCTCCTCATCATCTGAGAAGACCTCTATGTAATGTTGTTTTCTAGCTGCACATCTATGTCCAGGTGCCCAAGCTTCTTGGCAAGTGAAGCAAAGCTTCCTTCTTCTTATATCTCTCTAGACTTCATCATCAAGAGGTTTTTTGTATTGACTCTCCTTTGAAGGAGCAACCTTTTATTCTTTCCACTTTGATGGAAAAGAGGGCTTATTTGAAATGTTGCCTTTTCTTTTGGCAAGGCATCTTGAAGGTCTCTAGCCCTTTCAATGGTATCTTGTAGGGTAGTTGGCTTGGTAGATTTAACCAACCTATGAAGAGGTTCATCTAACCCATCAATGAACATGTACACCCATCTTGCTGCAGCTAAATCAGGAACCATAACAGAAAGTCTTAAAAATTAGGAGATGTAAGTTTATGTATTACCTGATTGTTTCAACTTTGCAAGGCTCATGAATGGTGCCTCTGGATCTCTTCTATCAAATTTTTCCATCAGCCTTCTAGTGAGCTCTGAACAAGCAGTCACATTGGCATGACCCAATGTAGACAAGCCATGGAACCACCAATCATGTGCTTCACCCTCCAGGTGCAGCGCTGCAATCTTAATGGCCTCCATTTCTAGAACCTTTTTCAACTGAAAGTAGATGTCAAGTTTCTCTACCCAAGATTTGGCAGTGCTCTTGGATGACCCATCAAAGTTGGGTAAAAAAAATCTGCCCATATTGTGGTGTCGATCATGATTCTGAATGAATCCACCACCTCTATGATGATGCCTTGGTCTTCTATTGTCCTTTATTTGAAAAAACTCCTGAAAACTCAAGATATCCTTGAACCTCTGAGTTTGAGATTCATACTCCATAAAATAGTCTTCAGGGGATTCTTGCTCTTGAAACCCTTCATTTTCCACAACCAAGAATGTAGGCATAGTAGAGCGTTGGGAAACTTGTGTTTGATGCACTGGTTGATCATTCCAGTGGTGAGATATTCCAGAGCCTTCACCATGATGAAATCCTTTAGGGGATTCCTTGTATCTATTCATCCTCATTTCTTTGATCTCTCTAGCAATATCTTGCATGGCTCTAAGAAGGATATTAGGGAACTCCTTCTCTTAATCTTTACCTCCAAATAAAGGGGTTTTACCCTTTTCTTCTTTGTCATTTGTATAATCAAACCTTCTATGGATTCTTCTTTGATACCTCTTCTCTCTGTCGGTAAGAGGATCTCCTTCTTCAGATGACATATTGGCTTTTAGAATGCATAGGCTGTGCCAAGATTATGCTCTGATACCACTGTAATATTCCCAAATGGGAAAAGCAGGAATATAGTGCAAAATGTTGGAACAATATTGCAGAACATCATTTATAAAGTAAGAGACCAATTTGGAAACCTTTCATATGTTATTACAGCAGCAAAATGTACATAAGAAATGGGCCATAAGATGCATAACAGGAAATACAAGCCTCCAATGAAGAAAATTCCTCAATATGAGGTGTTGCAACTATATATAAAAGTTGTAAAACCCTTACATAGTTATTTTATTACCTCTACTACAGCAACTGATTATACATTAGATATAGAGCTGATATGTGGCTTAAAAGATAGATCCATAGCAGATTTGAGCACTATACAAGCTCCTCTAAAGAACCCCTCAAGGGTTTTCAGCAAAACACCAAGTACAAGTCATAGATCTGCATTTTGAGACTGTAGAACTACAGAAAATTACAGATCTAGAAAGTGTGGCTGATCTGATATGATTAATAAAATAGCTTCCTCCAATAGATCCTCAAAGTGAAGGGAAAATCCCCAACACTCAAAAACCAACTCTCCAAATGGTGTGCTAAACCACCTTGCAACTCCTCCTATAGAAATAACACAGATCTAGAAGTAAAACTACATTGTACGGATCAAAAAATGATTGGCTCGATGCCAAGATCTGGAAATGAGTTCAAAGTCCTTCAATATTTTCCTCCTAATGAAGTGGAAACCTCCTCCATTGAAAATGAGCACTGAAATGGCCTAGATCTAGAGATCTAGTCTCCACTTGCTGCAGCTTGCAAAAAAACCAAACCCTCAACAAGATATGCCCTGTAGTTGAAAGAAGAATCTTGTCCTTAAGCTAGATAGTGGACAATGTAGTGCAAGACTCCTCCAAGAGCTCCTCAATGGAAGAGGTGGGGTTCCCGATCAGGAACACACTGTGCTAAACAACACTCTATCTCAGCTAAACAGCAAGAGAAATATATATGTCTAAAAAAACCATATATTCAGAAAATCATATATCAACATACATCATACCTAATGAATATGGTTGCCATCCTCTTCCTTAAATAGAATATGTGTTTGCAAACCCTAAGCTCCATCCAAAAATATCACTACATTAACACAATGCATCTCCATCTAAAACTGCATTGTCCCTCATTGATGACCACTCCTCCATGACAACGTTGTTGATTTGGTCAAGGTTGACCTAGTCAAAGTGATCCAACCCATTTCACACCAAGGGTGCTTTAATTAAGCTGCCAAGATTTGTCTCTTTCACATTTGGCATTGATTTATTCATTATTAAGGAGAATTTTGGACCTCCTTTGCCCTCTTATTCTTTAAAAAAAGTAATAAAACAAAATTTAATATTCCAATTAGCTCATGACTAATTGGGAATATTACAAAATTCCTTGAAGTGTAAGCCATGATCTTCTATCCCTATAATACATACTTTCAAGCAAGACACATGATACTACAAACATGATTTAAGTTCTTAATTTAGATCTCCTACATAACCATGGAGGATGGAATCCTACAAAGGTTATTCCTTCTTTTAATCAAGAATTTCTATTTTGATATCCTAGATTACTTGTAATCTCTAGAAGATAAGGATTATGTATTTTATCTAAGGATCAAAATTTTATCCTAGACTAGCTAGGAAATATTTAAAGTTAGATACATTTGAAAATATTTATGATTATACGAACCTTGTATTTACATACCTTTCATTATACTTGTTGTAGTAGCAATACTTGCTTGAAAATTCTGTTTCTTATGCTTGTGTTGTCACTTGATATATCTCCATAGGTAGTTACATACCACACTCTTTCTTTGATATATTATTTGATTGTTCGATATAAGTTTCAGCTCTTATATGTCATTGAGCTTTAATTTTCCTTACGCTTCTTTCATAGCTTCTTTGTTGTAATATAGTTTATCTGACTTCATGCCCAAAACTGTCATACTTAAGATGTATCAAAATTTTTCACTGTAATATCGTTGAACCTTCTTCTAAGATTTGTACTGATTTAGCACCTTGTCATTTGTCACTGAAATTTCACGAGTACATTTCTTTGTGGTTGATCCAAACAATTTACTGTGTCATAATAACACTTTGATACTTACTTTGTAATATGATCGAATTTGTATTCTTTGAGAGTAATCCGAAATCCTTTTGAGATTTTGCACCATGCCTTTAATCCACATTATCTTACTGTGGTTTCCTTACACTCCATTTTTTTCATCAATGCCTAATATAATCCGAAATTATTCACAGTGAACGATCTTACTGAACTTTCTTTCTAAACTTTTAATTCGAATTTGATTTATGATCTAAGGTTGCACATGATCACCCATTCTTTGGATTTTCCTTTTATAATTTGGCGCTTTGATCTTATTATTTGAAGTCAGTCCTACATGATGCCTTTGAATCCTTCTTGACTTGTCCTTCAATACACATGCACTTAACCAATGCACCCAACTAATATTTAGACTACCTTTGATCATGACCATAGCTCTGATACCATGTTAGATAAATGACAGTTAGTTAATTTCTCTTATTATGACATTATCTTGTGATGTTTTGTTATTATAATTTGTTCTTTCAATTTATCTTTTCTTATCATCAAGATTAATGCTAATGAATAAACAGAAGAGGACACAAGATGTAGGCACATTGCCCAGGAAAAACCCCACCCTTTGGGGAAAACCTAGTCAAAATTATTCCTTCAGTAGTTTCAAGATGATAGAACCAATACCCTTAGACTATAGAATTTCTTCATCAAGTCATCCCTTCACCCTGTTAGCACTGAGATCTCCTTTGCTTACATTGAAACTTCATCCTCATTACTACAAAAACACCGAGACATTCTTTCTGAGATCTTCCCGCTAAGGTAGCTCCAAGGTCCTTTCATTTTTATGACATCGAAACATTCTCTATGATAACCATTAAAAGTAGTAGCACAAATCTTTTGTAGCACTGAAGTATTATGACTATAACATCATCATAGCACCGAGGTATCGTAACCGAGTTTAATGACTGAGATAACACCGAGTTTCATGACTGAGATAACACCGAGTTTCATGACTGAGATACCACCCACTTTCATGACTGATAATAACACTAAGTATAATAGCTAAGATAATTATATAATAATAATAGTCAGATAGTGCAGTATCACCATGATTCGAGCTTCTTTCTGAGGTAGCCCTGAAACATGGATAAAACTTAAATTGTGTCTTTCATGACAACTTAACATATATCATATTTGAATTGCATCATATTTGCACTGTAATGATATTCAAACTGTACTTCTGAAGTTGATATGAACCTCTTTCTGTAATTTGATATGAGATTTATGAGATGGGATAATGCGAAGTCCTATAGTTAGATATATAGGTGTTTCCCACCAATAATAGGCTGACATGAGTTTATGAAGAGTTGCATCATTAATATTGAGCCGACATAAATATTCATTTTATGACTATTTCTTTCAGGCTGATTTGAAGGAGCTTGTTGAGGAATATTTGCTGAAGAGACTGAGGATGATGACCTTTATTGAAGAATATAACTTGATGGAGGAGCCTTTTGACCAAATAATAAACAACCTATATTACATGATTTAAAAGCCCAAATTGGATCAATTTAAATTTGTAATGAATAACCGAGAAGTCCACAATGGGGACCTTAATCTAAATATGACCCAAGCATGAAACCCATGCTTTAATAGGTCATTTAATAATAATAAATTATTTTTCACAAATATATTAATAATGAAGACCAAATCTAGTTACATTCTTCAAAAAACGCAAGGCAGATGCTATAGTCCCTGATGAGACATGCATTGATAATCAACACTAATACATAACTCTCGATACACATGATCACACTAAATACACAAATCCCAATACACATGATCACAAAAGCACAAAGACCAGCGTAGAAATTACAAAATTCTATTTTCAAATAGAAGTTCAATTCATAAATGATGTTCTTTAATGTAAAAATGAAAAATTCAATTCATAACTCATGTTCTTTAATGATGTACACATGAGAAGGATAAGGCCTCAAATATATAGGTTTATGATTTTATTTAGTTTCTCTAAACATTTAAATGTGATACCATAAGGTTTACATAATTCAAATTTTGATAAGTAAATTTTATATATTTTAAGAAAAATTATGAATTTTACATATCTATAATTTTTAAGAGTTAAGTCAATTGAGTTTAGCTTGGGTGGTTGAGTGGAATAGTTGATATCCTCCCCACCTAGGTTCAAGCCTCTTCTATTGACATGTTTACACTCTAGAATAAAGTAACTTGTTGCACTCTTGAGTGGGCATACTTTCTTCCCCGGGGTGACACCTAATGCCTAAAAACTCTCTTCAATTCTCTTGTGGCATCTAATGCCTAAAAACTCTCTTCAATTCTCTTGTGGCATCTAATGCCTAAAAACTCTCTTCAATTCTCTTGTGGCGAGGACCTATTTTTCATGAATGTGGATTGATTCACCATTATTCAAGGGAAACCACAACATCTAAAATAATTAGTTGGTAATCCATAAAAATAAAAAATAAATCAAAGATATAAATGCATTTTAACACATTTATATTTATATTTTTTATTGATTCACCATTATTCAAGGGAAACCACAACCCCTAAAATAATTAGCTACACACACACACACACACACACACACATTTATATTCGTATTTTTATTATTATCATTATTTTTTGTTTGTTAGGTAATGTGAGTCCTAATATGACTGGCACATCTAATCTATGGCTTGGGGAATAAAGGCTGGATTGGGGAATCTAGGTCATCAAAATCACTCAGAGATCACACCCAACTTGGGCCACATGATCACACCCAAACTTGGTCACACTAGCCCTTAACATGTATTTTTGCCCACAAAGTTTTGAACCAGTGTGTTAGGTCCCTATATTACTAATGTAGTCCCTTATTGTTGTTAGTGTAGCCCCCTTATTGTTATTGTTGTACCCCTGTAACCCCAATGTTGTTATTATTGTGCCCTTACATTATTATTGTTAGGTCAGCTAGGACTATATTGTGACCCCATGGACTCTTATATATAGAAGGAGGTTTTGTCATTTGTATCATGGAAGAATTGTTCATTTATGTAATGTAAAGGAGGTTTCCCCCTCGAAGTGGCTTATTTCTAAGGCATTGATCTCTATTTTTCTTCTATTTTTGGAGCTAGTTTCATAACATTTGGTATCAGAGCTTTGAGATTCTAGGGTTTCGCTGCTCCAAACACGTAATTGTGGAATTTTCGCTATAATTTTTTTTCTACGAAGGTTCAAAAGCTAAAATTTGTATCACACGAAGCTGAAATCCTGATGAATTTTTTGTAAAAATTTTAGATCTTGGTTCGCAATATTTTCAAAGATACGATCTGTGGAAATTAGGGTTTTTTCGGGATCTCGAATTTCATCTTAAACATGTGACCGTGGGAAAATAGTCATAACTCTCTCTCTGAGGATCAAATTGGAATTATGTAAAAATTGGCTGCAAGGACATAGACTGTAGTTTCCTGTATATAAATTTCAAAGCCGAAGGAGAAAACAATGATACATGGCACATTGTACAAGTTCGCTCTACCGAACTAGTCCATAATTAGGCCATTGTGGGAGATTGGACATAACTTTGCCTTGAAGAATCCAAATCAGGTCAAAACTGTGGCATTTGAAAGAAGATTCAGAGGGCTACAACATGACCAAATTTAAAATATTGAATATCCTAAATCAAATATACAATTAAGTTGCAATATCGAGCTCCTGAAAAGCAAGAAAAAGATGTGTATTTTTTTTTCCGAATTGCAAAAGCCTTGTTTGACGAATCAGTTTGAATTGATTCTAAGGGCATAATGTAGAATATATATCAGTATTGGGTTCTAAAATTCCCCCTAAAAATAAGGCTCTACTATGAACCATGAAGACGAATAAGTGCAACGTGACATATCAAAATTACACGAGCAAGTGCACCAAATTTCGCTTTCGCAAAGAGCAACAAAAAATGATATTGAAGTTTTGAAGAAAGGCGTGGAAGCTAAGATGGATGGTTTGAAGAAATGCATGGAAGCTAAGATGGATGGTTTGAAGAATGGCATGGAGGCTAAGATGGATGTCATGGAAGCTGGCATGGAAGCTAATATGGATGACATGGAAGATAAGATCGATGAAGAAATGGAAAACATGAAGAATGATCTAAAAGAAGAAATGGAAGGTTTGACAAAGTTGTTACAAGAAATGTTTCCTAATGGAAAAAATATAATAGAGGAAACTCATGATGAGAAAAAATAAATATTAATTTTGATTTCATAAAATCTAATGTTAGATGGAAGACCCACCATATTTCAAAGATCGATATGAGGAATTTTGATGGCAAGGATCCCGTAACATGGATACTACAGATTGAGTAATATTTTGATCTCAATAATGTGAAAAACAAATGAAAGGTACACATTGCAACTTTATATTAAGAACAAAATGCATTTGTATGGTATCGATGGGTTTGCTCCCGTAAAGCAATTTTCACTTGGTCAATTTCTATGGAGGAAATGATAACACATTATGAGGATATAAATAGCAACATCTTTTTTAGCCAATTGATAAATCTCAAACAAAAGGATTCAATGGTGGAACACATTGAGGACTTCCAAAAATTAAATATAAGGGTAATTGATATGCTATAGGAACATAGGATTGATGTCTTCATAGGGACTTTAAAGGATAACATCCAACATGAGATTGGCGTTTGGGAACCTGATTCATTGGAGAAGGCATTCAGGTTGGCAAGAAGCATTGATTGCAAAATTATGGTGACAAGGAAGCCTACCACTCACATCTATAAATATGGAATTGTTGCTACAACTAGACTTTCACAACCTACAAAGTTGACACCACAACAGTTGGAAGAAAAAAGGGAAAAAGGGTTTTGCTACAGTTGTGATAGAAAATACACTAAAGGTCATAAGTGTGTAGAGAAGAAATTATTTTACATAGATTATGAAGAGGAGGAAGAAAATGAACAAGAAACTTCAAAAGAAGAGGATACACACCAAGAACCAACCCTAGAAGAAGAAGAAATGAGTTCGACCATATTGTGTAATGCATTGGCAGGAATTACCACTCCTCAAACTCTCAGGAAGAAAAAAGAAATAGTGTTGATTGATTTAGGTAGTACCCATAATTTTATTCATTGTAAGGTAGCCAAGGAATTGAATTGTTTCCTATACCCAACACCAGAATGTCAAGTGATGGTTGCAAATGGAGGAACTATAAATTTCTCTGGAAATGAAAAGGCACATATCAAGATAAATTAAGTGGTGAATACAGCGGTATTGAACTGCCCCACGTTGTCCATAGTCTCTAATGAGGAAGCATGTTGTACCTAGGAGCAATAAAATGGTTATTTTATTCGTATCTTGGGTTTTTAATTTTCTGAAGAACTTTTCTCGAAATTTCTTTTTTTTGGCCGGAAAGGAAGTTGAATTACTGGCATCGCAGTGGAAGCTATAAGAAGATAATAAGTTCTAATGTCAAGAAAAATTCTTTCCGATGAAAGAAAACGAGGTAAATTTTGCACAATTATTCTCACCAGAAGTCCAACATCAAAATCATCTATTTTCCATATCTCCAAATGTTCCTCAGATAATCATTCCAAGGTGTTTGAAACTCCCAAAGGACTCCCACCTATTCGTGATCATGATCATGCTATTCATTTGATTCCAGGAAGTGTTCCTCCAAACATCAAGCCTTATAGATATCCTTATGTCCAAAAGAGCGAAATTCAACGTATGATTGCAGAAATGTTAGAGGCTGGTATAATTCAACCTAGTCAAAGTTCTTTCTTTGCTCCAGTAATATTGGTGCACAAGAATGATGGATCATGGTGCATGTGTCTGGATTATAGGGAGCTCAATAAGCTCATTATTAAAGATAAATTTCCCATTCCCGTGATTTATGAATTATTGGATGAATTACATGGAGCAATATATTTTACCAAGTTGAATCTTCGTTCATGATATCATCAAATTAGAATGAAGACTGAAGATATTCTGAAAACAACTTCGAACTCATGAGGGTCATTATGAAATTTTGGTCATGCCTTTTGGCCTTACCAATGCACCTTCTACATTTCAAGGGTTGATGAATTCCATTTTTAAATACTTAGAAAATTTGTGCTAGTATTTTTTGATGATATACTAATCTACAACAAGTCATGGAAGGGTCATGTTCAACATATTGACAGGGTGCTCAAAATATTGGAGGAGAAAAAATTATATGCAAAAACATCCAAATGTTTCTTTGGAGTACAAGAGGTGGAATATCTGGGTCATGTTGTATCTCACAAGGGTGTTAATGTAGACCCTAACAAAATTAAAGCCATTAAGGAACGTAAAGTCCCCACAACCATAAACCAGTTGGGAGGATTTCTCGGGTTAACAGGGTATTATCGCAAGTTTGTTAAGAATTATGGGAGAATATCAGCACCTCTAACAACATTATTGAAGAAATATGCATTTTCATGTACTCCTGAAGAAACTAAGGCCTTTGAACATCCTAAAGAGGCAATGTGCCTAGCACCGGTCTTAGCTACGCCATACTTCACAAAAACCTTTATTATGGAATGTGATGCTTCAAGAAATGGAATTGGTGATGTTTTAATGCAAGAAGGAAGACCCATTACTTTTGAAAATTGTCCAATGAAAGGAAAATATTTATATAAAGCTATTTATGAGAAGGAAATGTTAGTAATACTACATGCACTAAAGAAATGACGACCTTACCTAATGGGAAGACACTTCAAGGTAAAAATTGATCATGATAGTCTTAAACACTTTTTGGAACAAAGACTATCTTCAGAAGAGCAACAAAAATGGGTCACAAAGATGTTGGGTTATAACTTTGAAATCTTCCACAAAAAAGGGAAGCTAAATGTTGTTGCAGATAAAATCTCAAGAAAGAATGAAGAGGTGGAATCATTTCTTTGTGCCATTTCTATTATCCAACCATATTGAATAATCGAAGCAAGGGATGAGTGGAAGAAGGATGAAGAAGTGTGGATGCTCATTCAAAAGTTGTTGCAAGATCCTACTACATCTGATACATTTATTTGGAAAAATGATTCCTTATGGTACAAAGATCGCTTATATATTTGTAAGAATTCCCAACTAAAACAAAAGATTCTTTTGGAATTGCACACTTTTCCTTTAGAAGGATACTTGGGATTTTTAAAAACTTACCTTAGGGCCAAGAAAGAATTTTTTTGGGATGGTCTTAAATCTGATATTCAAAATTTTGTGGTGGAATGTTTGGTTTTCCAGCAAAATAAAGTTGAGACAATTAAAACCCCGAGTCTTATACAACCTTTATCCATTCCAAGTCAACATTGAGAGGAGATTTCAATGGATTTTATCATAGGTTTACCTAATTCCGAAGGAAAGAGTGTCATCATGGTGGTAGTTGATAGACTTACCAAGTATTCACACTTTTGTGCATTATCTCATCCATTTAAAGCAAGTACAGCTGCTACTAGATTTATGGAAACAATTCAAAAACTACATGGAAACCAAAAGATTATTGTAAGTGACAGAGATCCCATTTTTAATGAAAAATTTTGGATGGAATTATTTTCTTGTTTGGGTACTTAAATAGCTCATAGCTCATCTTATCATCCTCAATCCGATGGTCAAAATGAGATTTTCAATAAATGTTTGTAAGGATATCTTCGTTGTTTTGTATCTGATAAAAAAACATAAAGGGTCAAGTGGTTACCGCTTGCTGAATGGTGTTATAACACTTCCTTCCATACTGCAGCAAAAAGACCCCATTTATGGCACTTTATGGATATCATCCACCATCCATCACATCATCTTTAAGAGAAAATTCTAAGGTTCAAGCAGTGGAAGATAACATCGAGCATCAACAAGAAGTTCTCCAACTCTTAAAGGATAACCTAATTTTGGCACAAAATCGAATAAAACAACAAGCAGATCAACATCACAGCGAGAGAATTTTTGATGTAAGAGACTGGGTATTTTTATAGCTACAACCATACAAACAAATTTCCCTCAAGCAAGCTAATAAGAATAGTAAAAGATCGCCAAAGTACTATGGTCCTTACAAGGTGTTGCAATATATCGGTACTATGGCATACAAATTGGAGCTTCCTGATTTGTTGTGAGTGGATCCAATTTTCCATGTTTCATATTTAAATAAGGTTATAGGTGAAAAACTTCCAGTTCAAACAATATTGCCAAAACTTGATGAGGAAGGAAAAATCATATTGGAATCTGAAGTAGTCACGAAAATAAGAACTCGACAATTACGAAATCAATCAATTTTAGAGTATCTCATCAAGTGGAAGAACTTACCCATTGAATATTCTATGATGTCCAGGCTAACCTCTCACTTACACACTCTCAGTCCTGTTGAAGCCTCGAAAATCGGGTCTACAACAAGGGGGATACCCACCCGGTCCAGACCTTGGTTAGAAATTCCTTTTCCGTTTGGTGTAGTGGGTCCGACTGGGGATAATGGGACCAGTTTCCCAATATATGTGTGTGTGTTGAGAATTGATATTTTTTTTCTAAAAAAAGTTCCTAAGTGAAATGCTTTTATTCTATTTCTAATTTAGTAACATGCAAATTGTATTCTAATTAAACAGAAATATCTAATTCTAAACTAACCCAAGATGTAATCTTTCTATTATGTGATCTAAAATGATTTCAAATAAAAATTGGTAATAAAGATCATTCAACTGTTATAAGAAAAGAATTCAATAAAGATAAACCACTTCGTATAAAAAGTTAAACGAAACAGTTGTGAAAAACATATCACATAATAAGCTACTCATATATTAAGCATAAATAAATAGATATCACTGTACAAAAGTGCCAAATGATAACTTAAACATTCAAGCATCAATATATAAATAACTAAACATAAATATCACTTTAACACAAAGGCAGAAATAGTTAAGAGATAAAAGTACCATTTATAACTAGTTCTACTCATGAGCTTCAAGTAATAATGACTTATCTCTTCTTAATCCAACATCCACTAAGAGTACAAAAGTGCAACATCAGTAGTAGATATTAAATGCAGATATCAATAAATCATGTTCCATTCATTCATCAAAACCTCCTCTGAGGGTGCAAAAGTGCATGTTCTGAGGACAAGTTTTTGACAAATTTCAGGACCCTTCTCTAAATGATGAGAAGGGTTTAAATACTACTAACTAAATCTAAAAATAATTTATTACAAAAATGTAGGATACGGTTTAAATGACCGTCCTCTTTTTAGGAAAAAAATAAAGTAAAACTAATACTAAATCTAAAATTAAAACTTAACAACTAACTACTTGTGAATTTGTTCTTTGAAATTGCAAGCATTCAACATTGATTTGAGAAGAGTAGGCTGGCCGACTTCAGACTTTAACTGTCCTGTGAAAACGGAATCGACAAGAGCTAGCACTATATTCTCGGCAAAATTGATGATACACTTGAGAGTCATGCACTGCCTGTGTGGTTTTACCAGACACGCCCAGTAAGAATCCCAATTTAACTTTGTTAATATTTTAATTGATTCTGCCTTTTCTTGAGATTTCTGTCTCCAATCTGTCTGCAGTTGCTGTGCTTTTGGTAGATACCCTGGAGTAGTTTCAGAGATTAGATTTTCTTTGTGAAATTTTTCATTTATACAATCAATAATATTGCTTGCTGTTGTAGCTGCTTCTTCTGCCGCTTGCTCTGCTTTCCTGATTTGTGCATCCCAATTATTAAAGAGCATTTCTTTATGATTGTCATTGATTATAGGTGCACCTGCTTTTTTTTCCCTCCTCTGTTTCTTGCCAAGCCAAATAGTCATTAACTCTTTTATCAGTTAAATCATAATCATGTCGTAAGTCTACGACATGATTAGTGATTTTATCACTTTCTTCACAATAAGAGTTCCACTGTAATATTCTTTGGCATAATATTTCTTGTTGTTGCAGTAGTTGGTCATTTAAGGAAATATACTCTGTGATAAATTCTGTGAGCTTGGGATAATCTTTGTGCATCTATTGCATAACCTGTAGCTTTTTCTCTTTTTCAGCCAAACTGTTCTGGTATCCGATCTGCATTTGTTGAAAATCCTGTTGTAATTTTTCAAGTTGTTTATGTGCTTCATTGTTAGCGTTGGCTTGTTGCAGCTATTTTTGCAAGACCTGTACCTGATCTTCTTTCTCATTCAATAATTGTCGTACCTCATATGCTTTATCAATGGCTGCAGAGGCATATGCTCCTGTGATCTGAGATAATTTAGTGAGATTTTCAGTTGGATCAATAGTAGGATCTTGCCATAAGACATCTAATTGTTCTGCATCATGAGAGAGCATATTTTCTAATTTCCTTTTCTTCCTTTGTCTTCTTACCACTGCCTTTTGTTGTGGACTATAGAATACATCAAGAGGAGGAATTTCCTCTATTTTGAGCATGAGTTCAGAGGATGGGGTAATGTGAATATGTTCCATTTCTGAGACATTGGTAGTTATTCCTGTGACTATATTTTTTTGTTATTGTGCATTACTCACAGGTGTCTGTGTGTTTTTTCCTTCAATATTAATCAAATCATTGAATGTTGCTCATTCCTTATCCAATTCAGTTCTGACTGATGGTTGCTGTACAATGAGAGGGGGAAGATTTAACTGTGGAGAGGTTGAAACATGTTGCTGTGAAAACTCCTTGGACTGGGTAGTATCCCTTACTAACCCTTCACTTTTATCATGATCATTATCAGACCTTTTAGAGTGTTCAGAGGTTTCTCTTCCGTACTTTGACTTAGACCTATTTGTACCTGAACTTCCACTGAGACTGATACTAGGAGTTAGTTCCCTTACGGGTTCCAAGCGTAATTTATCCAAATGGATAGTAGTTAACCTCCTTTCTCTGTATGTTTTGAATTCTTGAAACTCTGTTGGAGGAAACCGTATTTGAGCCGAATGTAGAATCTCTTTAAGTGTGTCTTTTTCTTGGAACATGTCATCAAAAAAATCTTATTCTTTAGAAAACACTCTAATCTTGACTGTAGTAGTGAAATTTTTAACAATATCACAGGGGTCGAATGGTCTTCTTGGAAACTTGAACAAACGTAAACATGTAATATTGTTTACTTCTTTAGATGCATGACCAACATAAAATAATGAAAAGGCCCCATAGGCCACAGGAAATTACGGCCAGATAGCCTTCTTCTTGTCCTTCAAATCTTTAGTCAAACCTCCTTCTCCGTAGGTTTGATAAGCAATTTCTCGGGCCATGAGTTTATCAGGAACATACAAAGGTAAAACATGAGGAGAAGCAAAACTTCCAAAAACCCTAACATATGTAAACAATTCTTCTCCAAACCATCTCGCAACAGGTAGGATGTCTACCTCTGCTTCAGGAGAAAACCTTGGAGCATCTTTATCATACAATATTCTGTACAGGGGCAACATGATGCCATGGCAAATCTTGTAAAAATAGGGAATGAACTTTGAATCCCACAATTCTTTGTGATAAACATGAATGGGTATGGGGATCTTGAGTTTTCCATTTCCAACCCATTAAAGGAAACTTAGAAACATAACAGATTGAATCCATCACATAAGCAGATAAGTAAAAAGGGGGATAAATCCTCTGAGAAACAGTTCTTTTAGACCGGTAATTCAAAATAGCCGTGGCTAAGTTTTCAGATAATATCTTAGCCCAATCCACAATAGTAGCATTAACAACAGCATTCAATAACGGTAGCCATTTAGATGAAAACTTGTTAATGTTTGGCTTTCCAAAAATCCTACAGAGCATAGCAGCAACAAAGAAATATGGAGAATTGAGAGAACCAGTACTATACATACCGTGTTTATCTTTCTTTAATGGTTTGTCTCTCCTTGACCAGTCCTTGGTGCATTCTGCCAGGTTTTCATTTTCTTTAGCAAACTTCTCCATGAACTATTTGTTATAAGTTGTCTGTGGCTCCGGAAAATGATACATGAGTCTCAAATCTTGTGGAGTAAATGAGCCAATGAGTTCTTGACCCTGAGTCTTAAATTGTCTGTTTTTAATATCAGTACTTTCGAGTACCCATTTAACCATGTCCGTGTATGGAAGAATTCTAGGTCTCGCTGCTATTCGGTGCAAGAATGAACAAGCTAACTCTGTAATGGATGCATCAAAAGACCCATGGGAGCCTGCAGTAGCTGTAACCTCCATTACTCTGGGGTTCTCTTCCTCAAGTAGATTATACATGCCCTCCCAAGTAGTAATACCAGCGTCTTTTTTACAGGCGGTGTCTATATACAAGGGCGTCATCTCTTTGTCCTCAGAACTTAGAGCTTTGTCTTTATTTCCCATAATACCCTGACTACTGCTTTGTATAGTTCTTTGTTCTTCGCTCCTACAGTTAACGAATTAAGTGAGAAAAATGATAGGAAAAAAAAAAAGGTGACGGGAAAGTTTTAAATGTTGAAGACGTATAAAATATACCACCTTACGTGAAATAACTCTTTGATCAGAACGAAACCATTTTTCATTAATGAGTGACAACCAATTCATTGATAAACATTAAAGCGCATAAACAGGTCTCGATTTATGGAAAGATTTTTTTTCGTATAATGAGCCTTTAAAGATCTGCGATTTTCTTCGCAATATCGCAGATCGCAATTTCGTAGAATTGCAATATCATAATAGCGCAATATCATAACATCGCGAAATCGTTATATCGCAAAATCGCAAGACATAACATATGACAAACATCCGTTAATGTATTTTTATGCGAAACGCGATTTGTGATATATGTTATCGCACATCCGTGATTTGAGGTTTTTCAGCGTAAGATATGACATTCGAAGCATGCGATGCGATGAATGTTCTTTTAATGCGTAGTTTCGCATCGCAATCACGCAATTTTTAGTGTTCCGCTTATAAAGAGTCATTCATTACCTTTTTGCGATGCGATATTCTTTAAAGAATGATTTTATTCTATGCTATCATAAAACTTAAGTTTTTTAGATTCCTCAAGGAATATTCTCCTAATTTTATGATAGTAAATTTTATTGAAAAAGGAAAAAGAAGCACTAAATTTTTTTTTAAATTTTTTTTGGATAAGGGTCTCCACTTATTTAATATTAGTGATAATACTAAATAAGAAGGGGGGTTGTTGCTGGCCACAACAATTGGCAATTCACTCGAAAGAACCAATTATCTCTGCTTTTCTTTTGAATTTTCTAAATTTTTCAAAATATAAAATTTTCCAGAAAATCAAACTTTAAAATAGATAGACAAAGTACATTATGCTTTCATCTATCAATGATATTTAGTTTCTTCTATATTCAATTTTGATTATTTACTTCCTCAAGCTAGTCCTTGTATCTATATCATTCACTACTAAGTTTTATAAGGATAAAAACAAAGGCTTCCCTGTAAATCAGTTTTAAATATGCTCATTTGTCATAGGTAGAGCCACTGCTGCCAGCAGGCGTTTATAGCCTCGACAGGGTTACCTGTTACCCAGCAATGATCCTGTATCCTACTTAGAAAAATATACAATTTTCAAAGAGAAATCCATATCCACATCTATTACTTTCATTTTTCTTTTTTATCCTTAAAGAACAATGTCTTGGTTTGGTAGCCAATTTATGACAGTGCTATTCACTTGATTTATAACTTTGCTGAACAAGCTAGCTTATGATGAGACCCCTTGCCTTTTGATTGCAACAATCTTAAGTCATTGCCCTGTTGTGGTATGCAGTATTGGCAAAGTCAGAAAACTATAATATCTATGATCATGATAAGTCGGCTCGTGATGAGACCTCTTACTCTTTAAGTTAAAGTGTATCATTGGCTAATTCCCTGAACGTTGTAATTTTTTAGGTGGAGAGGAAGTCATTGTTTCCTTAAGATAGCTCTGGACGACAATGATAGAGTTTTTTAAAAAGAACTTTTCTACAGAGAATTTTCATTTTATTATTGATACCTTTCATTGGACTGATATAAAACAATTTCTTACTAAAGGTTGATTTTTATCAAAATTTTCAAAGTTGAAATTAGTATCATTTCTAGGTTTAAAGCTTTTAACTATATCTTTCAATAATAATGATCAATTTTCTAAAAGAATTCTATTTATACAAGTTGAAAAAAAAACAAAATCTAAAAGAGAATTTGTATCTTTTTTGTGAATTCCAAATGTAACCATTAACAACTGGTTTTGTTATGAAAAATAATAAAAACTAATATACAAAATAGAAGAATGATCTCCTATGGAAAATATTTTTTGAGGATTTGTCCATTAACAAGTAAAGACTCCCTTTTTCCTGTTAAATCCTGTAATATAAAAGTAGATGGACCTATGATCTTTGCGATTTGGAAAGGGCCAAGCCACATTCGTTGAAATTTTGTATGTTTCCCTTTTTCCTCATGAGCCTTGTCCCATTTTAAAACTAGATCTCTGACCTGAAAGTCCTTTCTGGATATCATGTTTGAATCAAAAGAAGCTTTAACTAATGCTTGGTGATGAACATGAGTTATTTTGGCCTGTTCTCTTTGTTCTTCTAGCTTAATTATTTCCAGCTGTCTTAGTTGTAAGGAAGAAGTTGGTACTTCATTAATATATTGAACTAAGGCCAAAGAAGGAATTGCTAGATCAGTTGGAAGAACTACTTCTTTCCCATAAACTAAATTAAAGGGAGAAGTGCCAATGGAGGCTTTTTTCATTATTCGATCTGCCCATAAAGCATATATTAAAGACTTATGCCAAATTTTATGATTTTGATCAATAGTTCGCTTAATGATTCTAATTAAGTTTTTATTTGTGGATTCAGCTAACCCATTTCCCTGCGGATAATAATTGGCAGAGTATTTAAGTTTGAAACCTCTCTTGAGCGCAAATTTAGTCATAGCATTACCAGAAAAATATGATGCATTATCAAACATTAAAGCAAAAGGTAAACCAAACCTAGTGATTATGAACTGATCTATGAACTCGATGATATGCTCGGCATTAGCAGTCTTGAGAGGTATTGCTTCTACCCATTTAGTAAAATAATCAGTTGTTGTAATGATATACCTATGTTGCTTAGAAGAGTGAGGAACGATCTTACCTATTATGTCCAATCCCCATTGATCAAAAGGTTGTTCAATGTTGACTGGTTGTAACGGCAATGGTGGTTTCTTTTGTCTTCCAGCAATGGTTTGACAAACTTGACATTTCCTTACGTAGTTATGTGAATCTTTGAATAGTGTGGGCCAGTAATAGCCTACGTGGAGGATTTTATGTGCAGTAGCATCTCCAGCATGATTTCCACCTGCTGGCCCATCATGAAGTTCCTGCAAGACCTTTTCAGCTTCAGATTTCTCAAGACATCTAAGGAGAACAAAACCATAATTCATTCTAAAAAAAACATCATTCACTAGCTAATATTGTTTAGCCTTCAACCTCAGAGCTCTTTTCTTGGTGAAATTGAGATTTGGAGGAGCATATCCATTCTTTAGATAAAATATGATATCAGCATATAATGATTCAACATCGTTTAGGCTTACCTCATACATTTGTATCTCTGCAGATGGTTTTTCATAAATAAGCGATGCTCCAGCTAGTATTTTGCAAAAGCCTTGACCTCTTATAATACTTGCTGGTTTGATTTCTACATCATATTCTTGTAAGGCAGTAACCTAATTAGCTCTTTTCTCACCCACATATTTCTGAACTAAAAGATTTCTTACCGCTGGAAACGGTACTATGATCTTTGTATGGGTTTTAAGTAGAAAGGGTCTGAAATATTTAATTTCTTTGAAAACAGCATAAGCTTGTTTCTCTACATCTGAATAATTCAACTCATCCCCTTGTAAATTTGAACTGAAAAAAGAAATTGGGGCTTCTGCCTTGTCTTGATTTGCTTGAGTGAGTATCGCAGCATATGATTTATCAAAGGCAAATGTATACAAAATAAAAGGATCAGAAAAATTTGGAGTTGCTAAAGATGGAGCATTAACAATTGCTTGTTTGATCAGATTGAATGCCTCATATTCGTTTTGGCCCCATTTGAAGTTTGAATTCTTTTTAATCATTGCTTGTAAAGGAGATACAATTCTTGAAAAATATGGCACAAATCTCTTTACAAAATTAATCTGGCCAAGGAAAGATTGCATAGCTTTCTTGTTGTGAGGTAAGGGTATTTCAGAAATCTCCTTAATTCTATCAGGATCAATATGAATTCCAGATTTTGATACTATGAATCCAAGAATTTTTCCTTCAGTTAATGCAAAAAATGATTTTTTGGGATTAAATGAAATTCCATACCTTTGACAACGTTGAAAAATCTGTTTTAAATCTCTAAGATGATTGCTTTGTTTATTGGAATATACAGTTATATCATCCAAGTAAATTACCACTGATTTGTTAACTAATCCCTTGAAAGCAATGTCCATGGCTCTCTGAAATGTGGCACCAGCATTGATCAGACCAAAAAGCATCTTTTGATATGCATAAGTGCCCCATTTGGTTCTGAATGTGGTTTTCAATTGATCATCAGGATGGACCAACACTTGGTTGTAGCCAGAGAAACCATCTAAGAAAGACATTAATTCTGATCCTACAACTGCCTGCAATATTTTCTCCATAGGAGGCAAAGGAAAATTATATTTTTGGCAAGCTTTGTTAAGATTTCGAAAGTCAATGCAAATTCTAATGTCTCTGTTCTTCTTTCTAACAGGAACCATATTGGAAACCCATTTAGAATGTCGAACGAGAAAAATAATCTTGGCTTTCAATAACTTATTGAGTTCAGATTTGATCTGATTTTCTAGATTGGGATGGATCTTTCTCAGCTTTTGTTGGACAGGTTTTTCATCGTTTATCATTGGGATAGTATGTTGGATAATAGAAGTGTCATAAGTTTTGAGTTCATCATAGTTCCAAGCAAAGACACTTTTGTATTGTTTCAAAAGACGAACGTACACTAATTTTTCTTCAGGAGCTAGACCGATGCCTATGTTGATATTCTGTGGTTTGGTATCAGTTCCTAGATTTACTAATTCATAATTCAATGTTGAACTTTGCAGTTTTGAATTGGTAGATCTTTTGAATCGATCTTTCAAATCATAAAGGTATTCTAACTTGACTACTGACTTTGGAATAGCATTATTAGTGCTATCTTGTTGCAATTGTCTATCATGTTGGTCCTCATCAATTATCTGATTGGTGTAAGATCCTTCAGATGTGAGGAAACTTACAATATCAAGATCATCGTTGAAAATCCTCCAATTGGTAATATTATCAGGAATTGAGGGTCTAAAGATTAATTCGATTGAAAATCGATCAGGGCTATAGTCTTCTGAAGGAATGAGCTTGGAAGCTACATTAGCTAGGAGGTCTGCACTAGCATTCTGGATTCTGGGAATTGATGAAATATTAAATGCTATAAAGTGTTCAGTCAGATCTTGAACTAAAGATTGATAATGCTTTAAATGAGCTGATAAACAATGTATAGTATTGTGTACCTGTTTGATTACAATTTCAGAATATCCGAAAACTTGTAGATATTTGATGTCTAATCCGATTGCTTTGTATAATCCTTGGACTAAAGCCTCGTATTCTGTGGTATTATTGGTGCAATCGAACTAGAGTCTGCAAGTTAGCATAATTTTGTTTCCCTCTGGATTAACCAACACGCATCCTGCTCCTGCTCCTTCATTAGACTTAGAACGATCAAAAAATAACTTCCAAAATAAAGATTTATTTACAGGAGTATCTACAAAGTTAATGCATTTAGAACTATCTGTTTGAGAAAAATTTTCTATTTGAGATCAAACAGAATGTTCTAAGTATGGCGATGTATGAGCATTGAAATTTCCTAAGAAAGAATCAACTGAATAATGTCCAATGATATTATTGCTGTATGCAACCGGTTCGTTTTCTCCTTCCAGTTCTGTTACTATGTATATTTGATGTTTTTCTCGCTCAACCTTTATCTGATTTGGTCTACCATTGTAAGGAAGCCACATGTGCGATCAATTAGTTGCAAAGTATCCATGAAGTTTTTCTAACCAATCTCTGCTAAGAATTAAGCCATCAAATTCTGGAATATCTGCAACTAAAATGTCGATAACTTGACATACCTTTGGATTAGATGACAGTCTTATGGTAACCTGATTTAATTTGCCAATCACTTCAACTTGCGATCGATCTAACTGAACTATGCGTACAACAGATTTTTGAGGTTGAATATTCAACTTTGCACATATTGATTTTAGTAAAATATTAGATGAAGCTCCAGAATCCACTAAACAATTATGCAATTTTTTATTGAAAACTTCATAAGTAAGAAGAAATGGAGGAGTATGAGATCTCGACCTTCCTCCAATTAAAGCGATATTTTCTAGATCAAATTTACTAATCGCATTAGTTGGAGGTCTTCCCATCTCGTTGGAAGCTTGAGAGATTACAGGATCAGGCAAAGGTTTTTCTGGTACAACATGTAATTCTTTCAAAAGTACCTTTTGCTGGTGTTTTAACTTGCTCAATTCATAAAAAGTGATGTTAGCCCTAGTCTTCTTCATATCTTCTATGATATTATACTCCATTTCATCCGAAACGATCAGTGTTTTTGATGGAGTTGAGGAATCAGTTTGGACTGGGCTAGTTTGAGTTGCTTTAGATGTCGTTTTCTTGAGTGCAACTTTATCTTTAGTCATTGAGCTTGCGCTCTTTGGCTTAGGAGTAGGTTGAGGAGGATCAAGTTGATTTCTACTTCGAGTGCTAACCAGGGATGCTTCTTGATCTTCCTCATCTGGGAGGATGAAATCCCACATACCTTGTACCTCTACAAATTCTTCTTCATCGGTAGTTTCTTTAGTAGCAGTCTCCTCTTCTTCTTCTTCTAATTCAACAATTGTAATAGCATTTGGTGGTTTTGAATCAGTTGAAGAGTTTCTTCTATAAGGCTTTAAAGACGTTTTAGAAGATGTTTTTGCCACTTGTTTCTTAATATCAACCATTTCATTGGACATGGTTTTCAAAACTTTCTGCAATCCTTCTAAATCGAATGGATCTTTCGATTGTTTTTTCTTGGGGTCTTCCTTAAAAGTAAGCTTCTTGGATTTTCGTTCTTCTATCGCATTTTTCTTTTCTAAAGCAATGATACGTTTCTCTACTACTATTGCTTCCTTCATATTATCTGCTAAAGTTGTTTTGTTAGCTCTATCAACGAAGATTGCTATGTTTGATGGTAAAGCTGAGATGTACCATTCACTTCGCACTTCTTCGCTAGGATTGGAAGCAATAGGAATTTTATTTAACAATTTATTGAAACGTGAATTAAAATCCTTGATAGGTTCTTTCGACTCAACTCTAAGATTAGACAGGTCATTGATCAATGTCGTTGTAGACCTGTCATCACCAAACTTAGTCAAAAATTGATCTTGGAAGATATCCCAACTAGTGATAGATCCATATGGTAATGAGAAATACCATGATCCAGCTGCTCCTTGTAAAGTATAGGGAAAAAGTCGGACAACAGCATCTTCATTAGTAACTCCATTAAGATTTATGGACAACATAAAGTTATTTATATGCTCTTCCGCTAGCATTTCTGCTTCAGGGTTAAACTTAAGCAACAATTTTTCAGGATGGGTTGGTAATTGACTCAAGGGTGCAGGCATTAAGACTGCCCGTAGATTATTCCATGGAGATTGAGCCATCGTTGAACTACTAAGAGAGGAAAGTGCAGAAGATGATCCCTGCGGTTGGGAAGATGAGGATATTACAATTCCATATGTTTGAGAAGGAGATGTGGAAGTTCCAGTGGACTGGCGGACAATAGTCTGAAGTGAAGGGGTGGATGGTTGACTTCGCAGTGAAGAGGTTGAAATGGAAGATGATGATGAAAGAGTCTCTCTATCAGACTCTTTAGGTGATTTCCTTGCTCTCTTCCTTGTAGGTAGAGGTAACTCAATTGGTTGAACACCAAACTTTTCACTTTGTAATCTAGTAAGGGGATGAGCAGGATTATATTGCGAAGTCACACTACTTTGAGATTTATCAGATTTTTGAGGTGATATTGAAAATCGCTGAAGTTTATGAATCAAAGATTCAACTTCAAGAGGTTCAATAGCATATTCTTCTAAAAAGTCAGGGTTTGTGGCAGTGTTTGTTGTTCTTTCGACTTCTGGCTCTAGATTTAAAAATTCTAAGTGCGATGGAGAATTCGGGGGAGATGGTGAGGGTGATTTACTCTCAGAATGGTATTTAGATTTTGACTTACTTGCCATTCATAGTTCGGGGCCCTCCTTCTAGCACCAAATATGTTGAAGCCCCGAAAATCGGGTCTACAACAAGGGGGATACCCACCCGGTCCAGACCTTGGTTAGCAGTTCCTTTTCCGTTTGGTGTAGTGGGTCCGACTAGGGATAATGGGACCAGTTTCCCAATATGTGTGTGTGTGTGTTGAGAATTGATATTTCTTTTCTAAAAAAAGTTCCTAAGTGAAATGATTTTATTCTATTTCTAATTTAATAACATGCAAATTGTATTCTAATTAAACAGAAATATCTAATTCTAAACTAACCCGGGATGTAATATTTCTATTATGTGATCTAAAATGATTTCAAATAACAATTGGTAATAAAGATCATTCAATTGTTATAAGAAAATAATTCAATAAAGATAAACCACTTCGTATAAAAAGTTAAACGAAACAGTTGTGAAAAACATATCACATAATAAGCTACTCATATATTAAGCATAAATAAATAGCTATCACTGTACAAAAGTGCCAAATGATAACTTAAACATTCAAGCATAAATATATAAATAACTAAACATAAATATCACTTTAACACAAAGGCAGAAATAGTTAAGAGATAAAAGTACCATTTATAACTAGTTCTACTCATGAGCTTCAGTAATAATGACTTATCTCTTCTTAATCCAACATCCACTAAGAGTACAAAAGTGAAACATCAGTAGTAGATATTAAACGCAGATATCAATAAATCCTATTCCATTCATTCATCAAAACCTCCTCTGAGGGTGCAAAAGTACATGTTCTGAGGACAAGTTTTTGACAAATTTCAGGACCCTTCTCTAAATGCATGAGAAGGGTTTAAATACTACTAACTAAATCTAAAAATAATTTATTACAAAAATGTAGGATACGGTTTAAATGACCATCCTCTTTTTAGGCAAAAAATAAAGCAAAACTAATACTAAATCTAAAATTAAAACTTAACAACTAACTACTTGTGAATTTGTTCTTTAAAATTGCAAGCATTTAGCATTGATTTGAGAAGAGTAGGCTGGCCGACTTCAGACTTTAACTGTCCTGTGAAAACGGAATCGGCAAGAGTTGGCGCCATCTTCTCGTCAGAATTTATTATACACTTGAGAGTCATGCACTGGCTGTGTGGTTTTACCAGACACGCCCAGTAAGAATCCCAATTTAACTTTGTTAATCTTTTAATCGATTCTGCCTTTTCTTGAGCTTTCTGTCTCTAGTCTGTCTGCAGTTGCTGTGCTTTTGGTAGATACCCTGGAGTAGTTTCAGAGATTATATTTTCCTTGTGAAAATTTTCATTTATACAATCAATAATATTGCTTGCTGTTGTAGCTGCTTCTTCTGCCGCTTGCTCTGCTTTCCTGATTTGTGCATCCCAATTATTAAAGAGCATTTCTTTATGATTGTCATTGATTATAGGTGCACCTGCTTTTTTTTCCCTCCTCTGTTTCTTGCCAAGCCAAATAGTCATTAACTCTTTTATCAGTTAAATCATAATCATGTCGTAAGTCTACGACATGATTAGTGATTTTATCACTTTCTTCACAATAAGAGTTCCACTGTAATATTCTTTGGCATAATATTTCTTGTTGTTGCAGTAGTTGGTCATTTAAGGAAATATACTCTGTGATAAATTCTGTGAGCTTGGGATCATCTTTGTGCATCTCTTGCATAACCTGTAGATGTTTTTCTTTTTCAGCCAAACTGTTCTGATATCTGATCTGCATTTGTTGAAAATCCTATTGTAATTTTTCAAGTTGTTTTTGTGCTTCATTGTTAGCGTTGGCTTGTTGCAGTTGTTGTTGCAAGACCTGTACCTGATCTTCTTTCTCATTCAATAATTTCCATACCTCAGATGCTTTATCAATGGCTGCAGAGGCATATGCTCCTGTGATCTGAGATAATTTAGTGAGATTTTCAGTTGGATCAGTAGTAGGATCTTGCCATAAGACATCTAATTGTTCTGCATCATGAGAGAGCACATTTTCTAATTTCCTTTTCTTCCTTTGTCTTCTTACCACTGCCTTGTGTTGTGGACTATAGAATACATCAAGAGGAGGAATTTTATCTATTTTGAGCATGAGTTCAGAGGATGGGGTAATGGGAATATGTTATGTTTCTGAGACATTGGTAGTTATTCCTGTGACTATATTTTTTGTTGTCTGTACATTACTCACAGGTGTCTGTGTATTTTTTCCTTCAATATTAATCAAATCATTAAATTTTTCTCATTCCTTATCTAATTCAGTTCTGACTGATGGTTGTTGTACAATGAGAGGGGGGAGATTTAACTGAGGAGAGGTTGAAACCTGTTGCAGTGAAAATTCCTTTGACTGGGCAGTATCTCTTACTGACCCTTCACTTTTAGAGTGTTCAGAGGTTTCTCTTCCGGACTTTGAATTAGACTTGTTTGTACCTGAACTTCTACTGAGACTGATACTAGGATTTGGTTCACTTACGGGTTCCAAACGTAATTTATCCAAAGGGATAGTAGTTAACCCCATTTCTCTGTATATTTTGAATTCTTGAAACTCTGCTGGAGGAAACCGTATTTGAGCCGAATGTAGAATTTCTTTAAGTGCGCCTTTTTCTTGGAACATGTCATCAAAAATATCTTCTTCTTTAGAAAACACTCTTATCTTGACTGCAGTAGTGAAATTTTTAACAATATCATAGGGGTCGAATGGTCTTCTTGGAAACTTGAATAAACGTAAACATGTAATGTTGTTTACTTCTTTAAATGCATGACCAACATCAAATAATGAAAAGGCCCCACAGGCCACAAGAAATTGCAGCTAGATAGCCTTCTTCTTGTCCTTCAAATCTTTAGTCAAACCTCCTTCTCCGCAGGTTTGATAAGCAATTTCTCGGGCTATGAGTTTATCAGGAACATACAAAGGTAAAACATGAGGAGAAGAAAAACTTCCAAAAACCCTAACATATGTGAACAATTCTTCTCCAAACCATCTCACAACAGGTAGTATGTCTACCTCTGCTTCAGGAGAAAACCTTGGAGCGTCTTTATCATACAACATTCTGTACAGGGGCAACATGATTCCATGGAAAATCTTGTAAAAATAGGGAATGAAATTTGAATCCCACAATTCTTTGTGATAAACATGAATGGGTAGGGGATCTTGAGTTGTCCATTTCCAACCCATTAAAGGAAACTTAGAAACATAACAGATTGAATCCATCACATAAGCAGATAAGTAAAAAGGGAGATACGTCCTCTAAGAAACAGTTATTTTAGACCGGTAATTCAAAATAGCTGTGGCTAAGTTGTCAGATAATATCTTAGCCCAATCCACAATAGTAGCATTAACAACAACATTCAATAACGGTAGCCATTCAGATGAAAACTTATTAATGTATGGCTTTCCAAAAAGGCTACAGAGCATAGCAGCAGCAAAGCAATACGGAGAAGTGAGAGAACCAGTACTATACATACCGTGTTTATCTTTCTTGAATGGTTCGTCTCTCCTTGACCATTCCTTGGTGCATTCTACCAGGTTTTCATTTTCTTTGGCAAACTTCTCCATGAACTGTTTTTTATAAGTTGTCTGTGGCTCCGGAAAATTATACATGAGTCTCAAATCTTGTGGAGTAAATGAGCCAATGAGCTCTTGACCCTAAGTCTTAAACTGTTTGTTTGTAATATCAGTACTGTCGAGTACCCATTTAACCATGTCCGTGTATGGAGGAATTCTAGGTCTCGCTGCTATTCGGTGCAAGAATGAACAAGCTAACTCTATAATGGATGCATCAGAAGACCCATGCGATCCTGCGGTAGCTGTAACCTCCATTACTCTGGGGTTCTCTTCCTCAAGTATATTATACATGCCCTCCCAAGTAGTAATACCAACGTCTTTGTTACAGGCAGTGTCTGTATACAAGGGCGTCATCTCTTTGTCCTCATAACTTAGAGCTTTGTCTTTCTTTCCCATAATACCCTGACTGCTGCTTTGTATAGTTCTCTGTTCTTCGCTCCTGCAGTGAACGAATTAAGTGAGAATAATGATAGGAAAAAAAAAGGTGACGGGAAAGTTTTAAATGCTGAAGACGTATAAAATATACCACCTTATGTGAAATAACTCTTTGATTAGAACGAAACCATTTTTCATTAATGAGTGACAAACAATTCATTGATTAACATTAAAGCACATAAACAGGTCTCGATTTATGGAAAGATTTTTTTCGTATAATGAGCCTTTAAAGATCTGCGATAAGGCGATCTGCGATTTGCTTCGCAAAATCGCAAAATCGCAATATCGCAGATCGCAATATTGTAGAATTGCAATATCACAATAGCGCAATATCATAACATTGCGAAATCGCTATATCGCAAAATCGCAAAATCGCAAGACATAACATATGACAAACATCCATTAATGTATTTTTATGGGAAACGCGATTTGTGATATATGTTATTGCACATCAGTGATTTGAGGTTTTTCAGCGTAAGATATGACATTCGAAGCATGCAATGCGATGAATGTTCTTTTAGTGCGTAGTTTCACATCGCAATCATGCAATTTTTAGTGTTACGCTTATAAATAGTCATTCATTACCTTTTTGTGATGCGATATTCTTTAAAGAATGATTTTATTCTATGCTATCATAAAACTTAAGTTTTTTAGATTTCTCAAGGAATATTCTCCTAAGTTTATGATAGTAAGTTTTATTGAAAAAAGAAAAACAAGCACTAATTTTTTTTTTAAATTTTTTTTGAATAAGGGTCTCCACTTATTTAATATTAGTGATAATACTAAATAAGAAGGGGGGTTGTTGCTGGCCACAACAAGTCCATATATAAAATTTCAATTTCATTTTAAAACCCACAATCTTCAATTTCCTTTCCACACAAAACTGCATTCAACTTTTAGCCCAATTAATTCTAAATCTGGACAATCTTTAAAATATCTCTGGAAGCTTTAATATCTCAAATCTAAGATTTGAGATATTAATTCAAATTCCTCTTATGGTTATAAAACCAAACAATTTAAACTGCATGTGTAAAAACACTCCCCCTCCGAAGCCTATGGTTAAAACCATACTTCCGCTCACTCTATGAGGAAGCTTTACTTGCCCATGTTCTATGGTTATAAACCATAGTCAAATCGCCCTTCATGAATATTCAACTTGTTTTAAAACCAAAGTATCTCCATTACACATATATGTAATGGTCACACTTAACAATTCATATTGAACAATATTCATATGCGCTTGTTAACATACATTCAACCCGCATCATATATCAACTTCGACTTTGGATTAAACCTCGTTTATAAACTTTCGACTTCTGTTAGAACGCGAAGCCCTAGCATATATAATATGACCTACTCGGCCATATAATTGAACTCTTATGAACAATAATAAATCCAAACTTCACTTAACACTCGGGCCCACACGCACTTACCTTACCATTAATCCACTCGCAAGTTAGTGATGCGACCACCGCCTAATCATTTGATCGACAAATCTGACGGATGTCACATTTTTTTAAACCTTGTGATTTAACATCCAAAAAAAATGCAAAATTCGTGGTTTTAGAATACCACTCCTGCCACGCGTCATTCAAAGACCAATATCGTGTTTTTTTTCTAATACCACTTACCAGTTTTTATCAACGTGAAAACCACACTTTATCTCCAAAACAACTCTCACTATTTATTCAAGGTTCCATTCTATTCATGGTTCTGTTGTGCCTTTAAACAGTTCCGCTCTCTTATAAAACTGGTATTTGACTGTATTAAACTCGAGATCCTGCTGCGTTAACCCTATGGTTCGATCTTAAACAATATCGTTCCACCAAAAATAGTTTCGGTGCCGACTTAATCTGTTCAATAATTAGGTACTGACATCTGAGGCGTTCTTTGTAAGGAAAAGATCAGAGTTCCTTCGAACCTCTGTATTGAACTCTTACACCAAGAGTTATATGTATTAACTAAAGAATGTAGGCTCAAATTACCCTAAGCGTATATAACACAACCCTTCTCTCTAATAAATATGAATCGATTCTATTGATTTCAACAATCCTCTACACAGATTTTTTATCAATAGCGAATGGGATTCTACAAAGACTAAAACCCTCTTCACACATATTTTAAATTCTTTCAAATTCAGTCTTCAACGATTTCTTTATTGTGGCCTTAATATAAAATCAATATCGATTATACTAATCGAACCCTTCCTCGGTTTTCTATTCGGAAATTCTTTAAATAGAGTTATATTAATATCAGATGGAATTCTGAAAAGGTTAAAGATCTCTCCCGCAGAGACGAATAATTCAATTTCCCTTACAATATAATATCTCAGAAATTAAAAGGAATCGACCCCTCTCTCTCAACCTACAGTGAGTTCATAATTTTGGTTCATTCCAGAATGCATCCAATTTGTCATATATAACCTGAGACATGCAACTAAATGCTTTACAGGAATTGATCCTTTCAGTGATCGATTCATCCAAATTACAAGTCAAATTGAAATATACACAACATCATACACAAATTAATCTGACTCTGTATTCTTCCATAAAACTAAGTTAATTACAAACTTACTTCCCTTGTGGCATGATCTTCAATTCGATGGCCTTCTATCCTCACTACTCTGCCTCTGAACCCCTTCCTATCTGCTCGTAGGCTTACATTTATACAACTTAATGATGAATTGGTTCAGCTCCCTTAACAGCTCACCCAAGACTCTTGGAATTCTCCAAAGTCCTAAAGTTAGACTTAATCCCTAAAATAACTGAAACTGAGCCTAATTCGATTGTCCCTTCACATTCCTAACTACTCACCTTCCTCTCATGTTCTTCAATGGTTTGAGAACATTTACAATACCTCACTATATTTATTCAAAATACTATTAATTACATGAGAACTTAAAAACATAAGACCCCCCTATGTCTTATAGAATTACAAAGTATTCCTTGAGCCTAACGCCCCTGCATCAGACTCCCAAGGTTCAAATTGATCATCATCTCCTGATCATGTGTCTGCAGTTTTGTTTCCGTGGTTCCCATACTTTGCTTTGTTGTTGTCCATCAGCCGCATCATCCTTCAACTGCACTTCTCCAGGTCTCCATATCTTGTTCTTCAAATTTCCACCAGCTATACTTTCACATTATTCTCTTGTCTTTCCCTTGTTAAAATTCCTCTGCTTTCTTGCTGTTGTCTGTTGCTTCTAAGACACCTTCACCATCAATATTTTGATGCCTTCAATCTCCATGTCCAGCTTGTCTTCTAGCTGGAATTTCCTCTGCCCACTGCAGCTGTTTTCAATTTATGTTGCTGCCAGTACTATTGTTGTTACTGTCTTCAAGAATTTTGCTACTGCCTCTGTGTCTATCTCCTCAATTGTTGCTGTAAATGTTTCCCTCATGGATGTTGTTGCTAACATTGTTGCTCTTGCTGTTCCACATGTTACTAACATGTTTACTACTCCTGCAGATGTCACTCCCCATGTTGCTTCCTCCCAAACTTCCTGTCCCTCTACAACATTCTCTTGCTCATCACCTGCAAATTTACCTTTAAGAAGTAAATTATCTTTTAGTTCTCTAACTACAGTAACATAATCACTCATTTCTCCTTGTATACTAGTAGGCATAATTAAATTTTGCAAACTAGTATCTGCTCCTAGTTCTTCCACAGCTTTAGGCAAATTCACTTTAGTGTCTGAAATTTCACTCTCCTGTTTAAATTTTTCCAGCAAACATTTCAGCCACTCATCAGTATGCTGCAATCTAAATTCAACATCTTCTTCTTCTTCTTCTTTGACAATCTTCAGTAATTGTCTTGCACCTTCTTGTTTGATTCTGGAAATCAAATCAAGTTCTTCCAACTTTGCATTTTCATCTTCTGTTAGAATAGAATGATGATTCCTCCTTACTGCAGCAGTTTTAAAAATCTGTCCTCCAGTCTTCTCTCGGCTCATCAGACAAGCCAATTTTCCCCTGTCACCAACAGTAACAAGTTTCTGCATGATTGTTTCATCTTCTTTCTACAGCAATCCCTCTTCCCTCAAGACAATTCCAAATGATGGATTGTCTTCTGCATCACCTGTAAACACAATCAAATTGTCAGTTTCAAAATCACAAGACCCAATGGTCTCACTTGCTGATTCAGTCACCAATTCTTCTCTCTGTAGTTCTAAGTCTTCTTCAGGACTCGGAAAATCTTCACTACCTTTCTCCTTAGCTTCTAGAGTTATCTCCACTATTCCAATCACCATGTTAAAATGATGATCCTTCACTATGTTTTCAGCTAACATAGTTTCCCTTTCATTCAACTCTCTGACAATTTTCATTTGATGTTCTTCTTTGCCTGCATAATTAACACATGAGCCTTCAGCACTAAAATTACAAGGTCTCAATACCTCTTCCTCCTCTGATAACACATCAGTATTTTGTTCTAAGTTTCCTTCCAATTCCTCTGTCAGCACATCAGTATGTTGATTTGCATCCTCCATGAGACTGTCAGCTAGTCTCTTCTTCTTTCCATCATCTGCTTCATGAACAATATCCATGAAGACTTTCCTGCCCTACTTCCTCAGCAAGTTATCTTGTGCATAGATCCTCTGTTTCTCCAATTCTCTTCTTTGAAAATGCAACCTTCTATACAATTCAACAACTTTAATTGGAGTAGATTTTGGGAACTTCACCCAACCTCTTATGCCTTTACTTGCTCTTGACTAATCATCAGCTGGTCCTTCTCTCTCTACCTCACTATTCTGCTGAATATTCTCAATAGACTCTCTTGTCTTCAAGTCTTCATCCTGAGATCTTATTATCTTAGCATTTATTTGAACAGATTTTAGATTCAATTTCTCCTCCTCAACAAACTTTAAAGCTTGTTCATCTCCCTATGATGTACCTGCAAACATACACAACTCCTTATTTTTAAAACCACAAGACTCTTAAGTCTTGGTTGCTTTCTCAAGAACTTCCCCTTGAACAAATTTGCATGTGGAATCTTCAGATTCCACCCTTGACTCAAGAAATATGAGTTCCTCTTCTCCTGTAGAACCTGTAATCACCTCACAATTGTTAGATTCAAAAGCACAAGGCTTTACATCATCCAGCTGATCTGAACTTGCCCAATAACTCAGGAAATCATCAATGATTTTCTCTTCAACAAGACAAACTTCTTGCTGCCTTAAACCTTCACCATGATTCACAAGATCTTTTACAGATCTCCATTCTTCATCTGTAACCTGTTCTACTTCACAAACAGAAACTTCTTTTCTCAACTTAGCTGCTCTGAGTTTTGTACATCTCAACTGTACATCCATCCTCTGCTCAAGCTTTCTCAGCTTTTCTGCAAACATACAAAAATCATCAGATGTAAATTCATTCGACCCCTTGGCCTCACTTGAAGTTTCAGTCTTCAAGTCCTTCTCCAAATACTCAATCATCCTGAGTAATCTCTCTTTCTGTTGAGCATGTATCATCTGCTCTTTCTTCATCTGTAGCCTGTGCCACTTCACTTGCTTCTTCATGAGCCAACCAACTCTCTAGATTTCCTCTATCATCATCTTCAGTTTGTTAAACTATTCTCTGATCTCATCTACCTCTTTCAATATTCTGCATCAATCAATTTCTTCCTCATGCCATTTTTCCTGGCATCTTCTTTCTCCTTTCTGTTGTGGCCCCTCTCAGAACCTCTGCATTCTCTGCCATTACTATCAATAGCCATCTTCTCCTCCATCATGAGTTCCTCACTCACAAGCTGCACTAAGCCTCTGCAACAACAGGCTCTCCTACTTCCACTTACCTCACCAATCCTCTCCTCTGGATCTAGGCTTTTGGCAAGTATTGGTCCCTTATCTGTTGGAACCTTCTGAGCACTCTTTTCTGCTCTCTCTATGCTTCAATCTGTAACTTTTTGAACTCACTCAACCTCTGTTGAATTTCCTCAAGGTTCTGCCACACTTTCTTCTTCACTTTAGAATCCTCTGTTGGACTCTTTCATCACTGCTCTCAAAGTTGTGATCTACTTTTGTTGAGATTTCTTCAATTTCCTACAATCTGAATTCCGCAAAAAATTCTTCAAACCAGAGTTAAACACTGCTCATCAACTCAACTTCTCTTGAGAACATTGCAATTTTTCTACCTATCCAACCTTTAGCTAAATATCAGGTTCACTGCCATTTCCATCAAAACTCTGTCTTCACTTTCTGCAACCCTGATTCTGCAATTGCAATTTCAAACCAGATTTAAAATTATTTTACCCGCAAGATCCCTGCATGATCTTGTTCTATACTCATTCAGTTCTGCAAATCTCTGTTTACTGTAATTATGTGTACTTTGCTGCATATTAGATCTTAGAATCTGATCTTCCTTCTTCTCTCATCACACATTCAGATTTAATTTCAAAAAAAAATCCTTTACTTAAAACAGAGCTATTCCTGCTCTGATACCACAATGATTCCCAAGCTAACCTCTCACTTACACACTCTCAGTCCATATATAAAATTTCAATTTCATTTTAAAACCCACAATCTTCAATTTCCTTTCCGCACAAAACTACATTCAACTTTTAGCCCAATTAATTTTAAATCTGGGCAATCTTTAAAATATCTCTGGAAGCTTTAATATCTCAAATCTAAGATTAGAGATATTAATTCAAAGTCCTCTTATGGTTATAAACCCCAACAATTTAAACTGCATGTGTAAAAACACTCCCCTTCCGAAGCCTATGGTTAAAACCATACTTCCGCTCACTCTATGAGGAAGCTTTACTTTCCCATGTTCTATGGTTATAAACCATAGTCAAATCTCCCTTCATGAATTTTCAACTTGTTTTAAAACCAAAGTATCTCCATTACACATATATGTAATGGTCACACTTAACAATTCATATTGAACAATATTCATATGCACTCGTTAACATACATTAAACCCGCATCATATATCAACTTCGATTTTGGATTAAACCCTGTTTATAAAATTTCGACTTCTGTTAGAACACAAATCCCCAGCATATATAAAACGACCTACTCGACCATATAATTGAACTCTTATGAACAATAATAAATCCGAACTTCAATTAACACTCAGACCCACACACACTTACCTTACCATTAATCCACTCGCAGGTTAGTGATGCGACCACCGCCTGATCATTTGATCGACAAATCTGACGGATGTCGCATTTTTTTAAACCTTGTGATTTAACATCCAAAAAAAAATGCGAAATTCGTGGTTTTAGAATACCACTCCTGCCACGCTCATTCAAAGACCAATATCATGTTTTTTTTCTAATACTAATTACCAGTTTTTATCAACGCAAAAACCACACTTTGTCTCCAAAACAGCTCTCGCTATTTATTCAAGGTTCCATTCTATTCATGGTTCTGCTATGCCTTTAAATAGCTCCGCTCTCTTATAAAACTGGTATTTGACTGTATTAGACTCGAGATCCCGCTGCGTTAACCCTGTGGTTCGATCTCAAACGATATCGTTCCACCAAACAAAGTTCCGGTGCCGACTTAAGCTGTTTAATAATTGGGTACTGACATCTGAGGCGTTCTTTGTAAGGAAAAGATCAGAGTTCCATTGAACCTCTACATTGAACTCTTACACCAAGAGTTATATGTATTCACTAAAGAACGTAGGCTCAAATTACCCTAAGCGTATATAACACAACCCTTCTCTCTAATAAATATGAATCGATTCTATTGATTTCAACAATCCTCTACACAGATTTTTTATCAATAGCGAATGGGATTCTACAAAGACTAAAACCCTCTTCACACATATTTTAAATGCTTTCAAATTCTTCAACGATTTCTGTATTGCGGCCTTAATATAAAATCGATATCGATTATACTAATCGAACCCTTCCTCGGTTTTCTATTCGGCAATTCTTTAAACAGAGTTATATTAATATCAGATGGAATTCTAAAAAGGTTAAAGATCTCTCCTGCAGAGACGAATAATACAATTTCCCTTACAATGTAATAACTTACAAATTAAAAGGAATCGACCCCTCTCTCTCAACCTACAGTGAGTTCATAATTTCGGTTCATTCCAGAATGCATCTAATTTTTCATATATAACCTGAGACATGCAACTAAATGCTCTACAGGAATCGATCCTTTCAGTGATCGATTCATCCAAATTACAAGTCAAATTGAAATATACACAGCATCATACACAAATCAATCGAACTCTGTATTCTTCCATAAAACTAAGTTAATTACAAACTTACTTCCCTTGTGGCCTGATCTTCAATTCGATGGCCTTCTATCCTCACTACTCTGCCTCTGAACCCCTTCCTATCTGCCCGTAGGCTTACATTTTTACAACTTAATGATGAATTGGTTCAGCTCCCTTAACAGCTCACCCAAGACTCTTGGAATTCTCCAAAGTCCTAAAGTTAGACTTAATCCCTAAAATAACTGAAACTGGTCCTAATTCGATTGTCCCTTCACATTCCTAACTACTCACCTTCCTCTCATGTTCTTCAATGGTTTGAGAACATTTATAATACGTCACTATATTTATTCAAAATACTATTAATTACATGAGAACTTAAAGACATAAGACCCCCTTATGTCTTATAGAATTACAAAGTATTCCTTGAGCCTAATGCCCATGCATCATTTTACATGGGAGGATGAGAATTTTATACAGAAGCACCCAGAGCTACTCAAGCGTTGAGGACAACACTTTTTTGAAGGAGAGGGGCTTTTTAGGTCCCTATATTACTAGCGTAGTCCCTTATTGTTGTTAGTGTAGCCCCCTTATTGTTATTGTTGCACCCCTGTAATCCCAATATTGTTATTATTGTGCCCTTACATTATTATGGTTAGGTCGGCTAGGATTATATTATGACCCCATGGACTCCTATATATAGAAGGATGTTTTGTCATTTGTATCATGGAAGAATTTTTCATTTATGTAATGTAAAGGAGGTTGCCCCCTTGAAGTGGCTTATTTCTAAGGCATTGATCTCTCTTTTCTTCTATTTTTGGACCTGGTTTGATAACACAGTGACCTTTACACCACAAAGTAACTTAACAAAACATCTTATCACCATTACTCTATACCCGAGGCTTATCATTATCATTTTTATTTACACTAAAAATGTACTTAAACTATTTTATTTTAATTCATTTTAATATAATAACATTATAAACTTAACATATCTCTATTAATACAATACCATACAATTATTTAATTCACTCTTTTTTTTTCTTAATATTAATAAAAAACATTTCATTATAATTTAAAAATATAAATATATTTTACTTATTTTGTTCATTATTTAGTTAATTAGAAGTATAATTAAAATAAAATGCATTCCAATTATCTTTCTCATTTTCCTCATTCTTTAAATAATATAAAGTAAACTTATTTAATCAAATCATAAAATTTAAATTATATATTACTTTTTTTCATAAACTAGTTTAGATCCATAACTCTCGATCTAGGTTGGTTTAATGAATAATTATAATTATAAACGTAAATAAATTTATTAATCTTATATTTTTATTTTATTAGTTTTTTTCTAAGCCAATGTTAAAAATTACAAAACCTCTAACATACTGGAATCAAATGTTCAAATAAGAGTTAAGTTTACTTGTGAACCTCAAATATAATTTTTTTTTTAATAAAAAGTGGATCTAGTGAGAAGAAATATTCGATAAAATATAACATTATAGCATTATGTTTTACTAAATATTTATTACTACTCATAGTATTATGTTTTACGAAATATTTATTACTACTCCCACCCATAAAAAGTGGCCAATGGTGGCCTAATTACTAATTATACCCAATATTTATTACTATTCTCACACTGTAAAAAGTGGCCAAGGGTAGGAAGAATTACTAATTAAAATGCAATATTAATACATTGTACCTAATATTTCCAATCACCACTAACCTAAATATTACATTTTATTCAATATTTTATAGTTGAGCTTTTAAAATTTAAATATAAAGAAAAATTACAATAAAAAGTGGACGAGTTGAGGAGAGATATTGAGTAAAATGTAATATTTAGGTTAGTGGTATTCAATAATATTAGGAACAATGTAGTTGAGCTTTTAAACTTTAAATATAAAGAAAAATTACAATAAAAAGTGGACCAGCTGAGGGGAGATATTGGGTAAAATATAATATTATAGTATTATATTTTACCTAATACAATAAAAAGTTGACGCCTTAAGGCATTCTTATTTGAAAACAACTTTCCCTGGCTGCCATTGTGTCCATGTTTGAGCCATTGGATCAAATGTTAGACGATTGAAATGTTTTAGGCCATTAGATCCATAAGTAAATAGTTTTATATATGTTTTTTATAATGTTAGTTTTTTTTCTTTTTAATAAGTTAGATTGAATTTAGGTTTTGGTAAGACTATGTCAAATTACACAAAAACAAAAATAAAAGTAAAATGAATAAAAATATTAACATAATGTAATGGAAATTTTAACTAAGTCAAAATGCAATAAACTATAAAAACAGTCCATGGTATTGTTATATATTATTTATGTTACAACTATTTTATTATTCATGAGTAGTATTTCTTAATATATAAAAAAATAAATTAATAATGATTTTTTAAAAATTTGTGTGTGTGTGTGTGTGTGTGTTTTTTTTTTAATTTCCAAATTATTTCACATTTCTCATTTCTTAAATAACACTAAATTTAATTTTAATTACTTAATTGTAATAGTTTGTAACTACATAACTTGTAACTATATACATACTCTTTCAGATTTTTTTTTGTTAATGAATATCAAATTTCTTCCGTTAAAAAAAAACTATATACATATCTTTAATTACCTTATTATAGCTAAAAAATATTACATGCTTTTTACTTTAAAATCATAAGAAATTTTCATATTATATGATGTCAAACTTACTCAACTTTTTATTATGAAATTTTAAGCAAAATTTTCACTACATAATTTTAGCTGTTATATATATTTTTTTTTAATTTTCAATTCTAAACAAAACTTACAAAAGAAAAAAAATCACTTAGTCCTTAGGGTTTTTTGTACAAGTTTTATCATAACCTTTCCCTATATCCAATATATAGGGTAGAGTCTTTTGAAGAGAGAGTGTATTCTAGTTTATAACTTGATCCACAATCAAAGAAAATGGCTAGGGATTTCACAAGTTATTAGTTTGTAACCTCATCCACTATAAAAGAAAATGGCTAGGCATGTCACAAAATGATCTATTATTAGATTCATGGTGGCCAGAGACACTAAAACCACGAGAAAATTTGATTTTACACTGTGATCTCCCTAGCATGGGCGGGGGTTTTAAAAATTGGAGAGTAAATTGAGCGGTTATTATTAGAAATTGTTGTATAAGATGGGAATTTTGGATTGTTTGTAGACAATATGGATGTCATAACATATGGAAACCAGGAGAACATTTTATTTTACACTGTGATCTCCCTAGCATGGGCGGGGGTTTTAAAAATTGGAGAGTAAATTGAGCCGTTATTGTTAGAAATTGTTGTATAAGATGAGAAATTTGGATTGTTTGTAGAAAATATGGATGTCATTTCATATGGATTGTCTTTCATTCCTTCATGATGGTTCCCATGGTTCCTTCTTTGCAACATCTTGTTTCTTCTAGGCTACTCTTTCCTATGCTATTGCCTTAAGGCATTTCTTTTGCAACATGTGGTGCAATTGCTAGTATATAAAATGTAATAATTACATTATACCTAATATTTCTCCCACCTCCTCCCCTCAACCAACTCACTTTCACACTTAAGCTTATTCATTTATAAACTTACCATCCTTGATCTATCAAAGCTCTATTTCTATAGTACATTATTACACATAAACTAAGAAAATATATTCCATATATTATATTAAAGTGATTATCAAAGAAGCCATTAGAATGAAGAAACAACTATTGTTTTGTACTTTTTGCAATTTTGTTAAAAAGGCTTCTTAAAAACTCCTCCCTGAATTACCCAATAGTCTCCAAAGAAGCTCTAAATCTTCTAGACATATATATACATTATGTATTCATCCATTCAATGGTAGAAACAAAACAAACAAAAATGCATAGGGCACCAAAGAGATCCATACAAATGGCAAGTGTGAAGATATCCATACAAATATTTTACCTTTACAGACTACATGGATTCAATGCCATCATTTTCTACAACTAACCATGTATATAAATGTAACATCAAACAAATATGTATCTAGGATAGTTTATTTCCCCCCTTAAATAAGTTATATTCCACATGAATACCATGGGTTCTTAATACCATGGGTCATTTTTCTTTCTTTCATTATTAATTTTTATATGGTTACTTTTATTTATTTATTTTTTTTTTTAAATTTTATTTCACTAAGTTAAAATGTTTATGTTATATTAAGTTACATTAAGTTACACATGTCTACCATAGTTTATTTTTATTTTTATATAGTCAAATTTTTTACATTAATGTTACACATTTCTAACATCTGGCCGGAGACTAATTCCATTTCTCCTTCCTTAAAACCAATGTTAAATTTATATTTTGTTTATACATAATTATATTGATTTCTAATTAGGGCCAACATTGATATTAGATTAAATTTGTTAAATGTTAAACATTTACGCATGCCATTTAGCTTGGCTTGGATAATATGTTCATAAGGCCTAGAATAGAGGGTGACAAGGTATTGTTAAGTCACCATGTGATGTGAAGATCACCTGTTTCAAACAAGTCGAAAACATACATTCGTGCTAAAAGGATGATGGTTTGGCCCATTCCACTCAATCATGGTTTCTCAAGCCAAAGATCAAACTGGTATATATCAACTCAAACAAATTGACCAAAAAATAAAAACAAAAACAACAATAATATAATAACACTTCTTTGATAAAGTATATTTTGAAATAACTTTGGTGAAAAATCCATAGCAATTATAATATAATTGAATTTAAAATTTTAAAATCTATATCATGAAAAACAAAAACACTTTAGTAAAAATCACATTATCAAAATAAATTAGCTTCTTCATTATAAATAATCATTAAAACATAATTTTTTTAAAAATTTATTATTTATTTATTAATTAAATATTTATTTATTTTATTTTAAATATAAGAATTATATAATTATACATTTGAGTTATCCGGATGCGGATGAACAGTAAGACAATGGGGCTCATTGGCTATGGCCAATTCCCAAGGCAGCCGGCGCGTGGTAGCCACATGGGCCTCCACGGCGCCACCACACCCGCATTAACTATGGTTGCAGGCAGCATTTACTCAATCCAGCGACGGCATTACAAGGCTTCAGTTCTGCCTGGCTCGAACATTATAACTCTCCCTCTCTGGTTAACCGAGACCACTGTCTCTCGTCAAGCCCGCATGGTGACCCTGCTATGTAATTTGAGAGTCTGTATGGTGCCTTTGAATAGTGCATGCCCGCCCCACTGCGCGGAGCCGAACGTTCGCACAAGCACGGGCAGGCGATGTTCTATTTACAGTTGCATTGAGTTTGATTTGGGAGCTCATTTCTCCCACAGTGTTCTTTGTTCGGGCATCCACAGTGCTACACAGCATCCTTCACGCGCTCCTGAGCAGATTGGCCCGGGTTCTACCACTGCTGTCGACTCACTCCCGCTTTCCCAGCCTCACGACATTGCAATGCCTCGACTGAGGCCACGCATGGCTGCGAGGCGCGGAAGCTCCAGAGGAAGATCGACGAGCGATAACCCCTCCTCCAGCAGGCTCTTTTCTGATTCTCCCCCGGCTTGTGACTATGGCCCTCCCTCTGTCTCTCACACGCCCTTTGCTCCTCATCGTACCATCTACCCTGCTCCTCCATCTGCCAGCAACCGCCTTACTCGGCAAAGCACCCAAAGAGCAGAATTGACGTTCGATAGCGCCTTCAATCGGCCAACTATCTCTGCAATCATCACCATCACTTTGTGTGAGGATGCCACCCCCAACCCGCCCCCCTGGCCTGATGCCCCTCTGTCCCCTCGTGCCCCCCCACCTGGCGAGCCTCGCCATTCCCCGGCTCCCTCTCATAATGTAGCCTCACCTGATCCTGCAAACTTTGCCACACCACCAGCCTTTCCCTCTCTGTCGCAGGTAAATACTGAAGCAGAACAAGCTGCGGATGAGCGCAACAAGCAGAGCGATGTCGAAGATCCTGGAGCTGCCTACAGCTGCCCGATAGTGGAAGAGCAGCCTTCGCCTTCCAACTCAATCTGAAATTGCTATGTCTGACCGAAGTAGGCTCATTCAACCAGGTTTTCCTATTAGCAATGTTGGTTTTTTACAGCACATTACAGTTCTCTGGTTTTTGTTCATGTCAATGTTAGTTTTTTGCTACTGGGATATAACAAACACTTGTACTCCACCGGTTTCCCTGCACATGGGCGGTGTAAATATTGCTCTCAAGCTGGTTTCCCTATATGGGCAGCTTCGAACCAGAACTATGCTTGGCTTTCAAGCCCAGTCTCAGGCTAATCCAGCTGAGCTGAGGCAGTTTTGTATCATTACACATACATAAATAGAATTAGTCAGATTTAGAAAAAAAAAAAAAATTATACATTTAAGTTATAAGGTTAAATTAGAAATATACATATCACTTTTTATAATATCCTTACATTTTACATTATCGTAATTGGAGTTAATGCATGACTCTGCAAGAGTAATGATGCACATGTGATGTGTTTATTGAAAAAGTTTTTTATTTTTTTAATAATAATTTCACATAGGAATGCCTAGTGTACTCTCTTTTATTGAACGAAGCATCACAAAATGGGGTTAAAATTTTGATAGGCTAAGCTATCCTATTTATACGTTTTATCTTATATCACAAATATAAAACTCAAATTTAAAGAGGAAATCACATTAAATTCTTCTGAAATCTTTTCTACACAAATATTGTATAAATATCACAATAGTAAATCATTCATATATAGATACATATTGAGGATGCATATTATTATTTATGATCATAAATTAATTCTTCTTTATTATTATTTAACTAATCAAAAACACTATAATCTTATTCCACACTCAAAATATAAGGTCAACTTTTGTTTTAACATTACACAGTATTAATGATCATATTATTTAATCGAAAACACTACAATCTTATTCCACAATCAAAATATAATATCAACTTTTGTTTTAACATTACACATTATTAATAATCCTATTATTTAATTGTTTTCTGCATTGTTCATATATATATACATTTCACTTTTCATTTAATTATAAAATCATAATAAAAGAGCAATACTTATTTTCATACTAATTATGTATAACGATTATATGAAAAGGATTGAAAACAATAATTTTTTAATAATAAACCAATGTTTTTGTTAATTTTTTGCTATTTAAATACTCATGAGTTATGATTTATATAGAATCCTAGATATTATTGATCACTTCAGTTAGCTTGTCTTTTTGCTATACCCAACATAAACAAACTTGGAATTTGACTTGCCCACCACTCTTCCAATTATTTTAACATTTCGTTTCTCCACTTAAACCTAATCATGTATATAAATTATAAGATTTGGTAGCATATCCCCTTTTCTAATATCATGAATCTTTGTGGCATGAGCTGGACACGGGCACTGCCGACAAAATGGCCGTGTAAATGCAAAAGAGAAATATCATCGTAATGTTACTAAATCGGATACTGCCAAAATTACGAATACATTATGTCTATTTCAAGTTTATCAGATAATTCGTGAGAATATTTATTATTTTATTTGAATATATTAAAATATAGTCTCCGCATGTTACCTATAATATATATTTATATCTTCTAGTCTAATTATGAAAAGTATTTTTTTTTTTTTTTTAATTTAGTGGGTTTATTAAATACTAAGCGTTTGGATTTTTATGATGAAATTATTAACGGAATTCAAAAAAGAAATTAAAATTTAACGAACTGATGTAAATGAAATTTTAAAGTTTTATTATTTAAATTATAATTTAAATGAGTAAATAAATACAATATTTTAAGATTTTTTTTCTATTTAAATTATATAATTTTAATAATGGATTTATGTAGTTTATACGTTTTGGATAGAGAGTGATGGGGTGCTCTTTAAGGCACTCCTTGATGTGAAGTTACTAGTTGAATTCCTCACTCCCAGAGGGATAATATATTGGACATGATGAAGATGTAGTCCTACCAAACTTAAAAAAACAATAGGTACCTATAATTTTTCATTTTTATTTTTTTATTAAATTTTAATTAAAATGATTAAAAAACATTGTAAAAATAAATTTATGACTAAAATTTGGTGAGACAATTTTTTAGTTAGATTGTGTTTTTTTTCAAATTTAAGATTAGTTTTTTTAATAGAAATATAGATTCAGCACTTTGAAAATAGATTCAACACTTTGAAAAACTCTTGATCATGAGCAAGTTCAAAATAAAAAGTTATGTTCCCTAATGTTGAGTGAAACAGAGGGGCAGCTCCCATCAAAACAATTGCCATGGTGCATCTCATAAGGTATCTAAAAAGAATTGAGCAAATGGGTGGAGGTAGATGGCCAAAGTTATCTTCAATGAAGGTATGAGTGAAAGAAAGAAATCATGGATAAGACAAAACAACAAATGGATACAAAAATGAAATATTTACGTTAATGCATGTCCCACAAATAGCAAGGAGTTAAAGAATTTTGTGCAGCCATGGTGCCTCTTATAAGGTATCAGGTATCTAAAAAGAATTGAGCAAATAGGAGGAGGTAGATAGCCTAAAGTTATATTCAATGAAGGTATGAGTGAAAGAAAGAAATCATGGATGAGACAAAACAACAAATGGATGCAAAAATGGAATATTTACCTTAATGCATGTCCCACAAATAGCAAGGAGTTAAAGAATTTTGTGTTGGAGAAGTTCCTTTAAGGTATATGGGGAAAAGTGTTGGGTAGAAAGAAGAAGTATTATGTTCAGAAATTCAAACCCCACTTGTGATCAACAAAAAGAGTACATTGGAGCTAGCATTCCATGGAGAGCAAAAGTTCTTATTGCTCAATTAAGAACTAACTCACATCAACTTCTGTGTGAAACTAGATGGTGGAAGAGACCTAAAAAAGCTTGGGAAGAAAGGGGACAATGGAAGAGACCTAAAGGAGCTTGGGAAGAAAGGATATGTACTTTTTGCACTTCTTGGGCAATAGACTGTAAAACATTTCATTTTGGAATGTGATGCTTTCAGAGACATCAGGGACAATCACTGCAACATGTTAGTATAAATTTCTCGGCATTGTCTTTTCAATGACGACAGCGTTACAAGATTGGGTCAGCTCATCATCAGAAGCTGGTAATCCCATAGACTATTTTTAGTCTCATAAACATTAAAATATCATTTGTTCATTCATAAAACACTATGCAAAATTTACAAATCAAACTTATGGTTCCAGCAAATTCTTCTAAATTCAAACAATTTTAATCGAAAAATATATCCAAAAACCTTGAAAAAAAAATTACAAACATCAAAACTATTCCATCAAAACTTCAAATCAATAAACACCACCACTTCTAATATCTCCTTATTCAACCAACCCCACCAAAAGCAAAAACATAATTAGGAAAAAAAAATTGGATTGTTCCCATAAAAACTACTAGATTCGAAATAAACGCCCCACTTGGCTATGAGTGGATGTCTTCCTCTCGAGGCAACACTAATTATTTTTAATATTAGACTAAATTAAATTCCAGACTTTTCTGATTCACGCCCAACGAATAAATACCAGGCAGCTGTCTTCAATTTATAGGCCGGATGCACTCTCCCCGCGTCATCCGCCTCCGACGATCCAGTGGTGTTATTTGTGTTGAAAATCACGTGATATGGTTGGTATAAGGTGCTTTCAGTAATCATTCCGCTGCCATTGCCTTGTTAAAGTCAAGGTCTGAATGTGTCGTAACGAGCTTGTTCTAGAAGAAAATTTTTCTTCTTCTCTGAAAACCCTAGAATTCTTATAATCCGTCAGAACTCTGTGGAGGAATAAGGGTTTCCCAAGGACCCTGTCCCTGTTCCTGCTTCTGCTCCTGTTCAGATGGCGAATGTAAGTTCTCATCTGTTCGAAATTTATGGTTTGATACTCTGTTTTATTAGTGCCGTGGGCTCACATGTTGATTGATCTGCAGAAAACTGTGATGTCGCTGGACTTGTCTTGCGCTAAATGCAAGAAGATCGCCTTGCATTCTGTTACTAAAATCGAGGGTAAGGAGCCATGCGTATTCGATTACTGTTGGTTGAGATCGGATTTTTTCTTTTTAAAATATCTGTAGTTTGAAAAGAAAATTAAATACAGACTTTATTAATAGATTTTTGGCTTCTGTAATCCATCAATAAATTATGAAGAAAATTTTCTGTAATAATCACATTATTATGATAATTTGATTATTACCAAAAGATTTCTTCATAAATACAGACTGTTAAGATTAAAGGAAAATGAGAAGCAGTATGTAGTAAGTTAATGATTGTTAGTTAATTATTTTTAACTAGCGAAATCATAATTGTGTAAGTTTTAATGAATTAAAATAAAAAGACAATGAATGAATCATTTACCATATTCAATAGAAAAAAATAAATCATTTAAAATATTTAATAAAAAAATAATAAATCAATCATTAACTTATTACACAATGTTTAATATTTTCTGAAACTAAATCCTACTCCCTATAATATCGTGATCCTCCACTCTTTAAAAAATTGAATTTACACTAAATCCCTAAATCCCTAAGCTATATCAGGTTTTTGGTTTTTCTTCAATGTTTTTAATGTCTGGGCTATTGCAGGAATCGATTCGTTGTCAATTAATATGAAGGAGAAGACGTTGACTGTGATAGGAGAAGCAGACCCTGTGAGTGTGGCCAATATGCTGAGAAAGAAATTCAGGTGCGCTACATTAGTCTCTGCTGGGCCGATGCCAGGGCCTCCTCCGAAAAAGGCAGAAGAGAAGAAAGAGGAGAAAAAGGAAGAAAAGAAAGAGGAGAAAAAAGAAGAAAAGAAAGAGGAAAAGAAAGAAAATGGTAAAAAAGCGTTATTTGCACCACAGCCTATGTGGTATACAGTGTGCGAGGCACAGTGCTATCCTCCATGCCCTGCTTGTCCAAACAGATCAGAGATACTGTGGCCACGATACGAAAATCCCAATGCTCCCAATGAGGTTTCTTATGTTTGGAATGAAGAGAAACAGGATCCCTGCACAACCATGTAATAATCAGAGTAGGGGACTTCTTGAGGCAGAATTCTAAGTTTCTCTGTTGGTTTAGATCAGTAGTATAAAGAATCATGTTTGGGCAGCTACTGTTGCCTAGAAATTGGGCTAGCATGGAGATGCAGATCTGTTGCTTTTACTGTGTGTCCTGATTTATATTAATAAAAAGGCAGATATTTGCCTGCCTCGTTGTTATTGAATTATATTTAGCAGAAAGGCAAATTTCTTTGTAAATATTGTTTTTATTGAGTGATAGTTCTTACCTGGCTAGTTTTTAGTGTGAGAATAATGAATCTGCTTTTTCTTGTATGGATAAGTTTTCTATGTCTTAATGTTGATGTTGGGTTGTACTTACTCAATTGTTAGTTTTAGTGTTTACTAATGAATTATTTTCTACTTTCTTGTATGATCAGTTTGTTGTTAGGTTTTTAAAAACGTTGAAGGTTGAAGATAATGGTGTCACACTAGTCTTAAATTGATTGGATTTTCTTAGCATGCTTTTTTCTTTTAGTATAGGGCGCAATCATCTCTATGATGTATTGGATTTTCTTAGTATGTTTTCTTCTTTTAGCATAGGGCGCAATCACCTCTATGAAGTTTGATACTGGGTTGTGAAGTTTGATTCTAGATTTTTTTTAGAAAAGCCCATTCTCAACCAATTGTACTAATAAAACTTTACATTTTTAAATTATACTTTTGAATAAATAAATAAATAAAATAAAATAAAATATTCTTCCCACACCATAAACTATAAAAAAAATTATAACTCCATTACTTTTTCATTTTTAAATAAAATTAACCAAAAATTATAACAAAAAAGTAAAACCATTAAACTATGCTTACTGATTTATATTAATAAAAAGACAGAGATCTGGGCAGCAGTTATTGATTTATATTTAGCAGAAAGACAGATTTCTTTGTAGACATTGTTTTTATTATTGATTGATGTTGGTTCTTACTATGCTAGTTTTTATTATGAGAATAATGAATTATTTGTTAATTTTTTTTGTATGGATCAGCTTTTTTTGTCAAGATGTTGATTCATATTTATTTAATTGCTAGTTTTAGTGTAAGAATAATGAATTATTTTCTATTTTTTTTTTTATATAGATTAGTTAATTTGCTATGTGTTAATAAGAATATTAGGTTTTTAAAAGTATTGAAAGTTGAAGATAATGGTGTCACGCTAGCTTTAAGCTCACTAGATTTTTTTAGCATGTCTTTTCCCCTAACACAAAGCACAACCACCATTTATAAAGTTTAGTCATGAATAGTTTTACTAAAAAAATCTATCCTCAACTTATTATACTAGTAAAACTTAACATTTTTAAATTATATTTTTAAATAAATAAATAAAATAAAAATTTCTTACACTACAATAAAACATAAAATATCCCAGACTTATAATACCATTGCATTCCTATTTTTAAATAAAATTAACCAAAAATTACAACCAAACAGAAAAGTAAAACCATTAAACTATGCTTAAGATAACCGTGTCTGAGTAAAACCATTAAACTATGCTTAAGATAACCGTGTCCGATCACAAGAGCCAAAAGAAATATTATATTATCTAGTACAGATGTAGTACAGGACTGGATTCTAGGGATCATTACCGAAAATAAAATGTGGAAGATAGTTTCACCCCTATCCCTATTTGAAAGCTGTCTATTTATTTATATAAATAAAAGTATGTGGTCAGAAAAGTTTTATTTGCATACATGTTCACTTAACCACATAATATTCGCATGCGTCATTATTAATGTGTTTTTTAAAAATTCAAAACAATCGATATGTAATTAGCTAATTTGTGCCGCATCTGGCATATGAATTATTGAACATATGCGCAGAGAGATTCAATGGCGTATTTTCTCAAACTCTGAACTTTTATGTTTGTCCAAAGTTCAATACACAACCCTAATGTGCACACAATAGAGTAGAGTAGACGATAGAAGCTTGTGGAAAGGGATAATATTGGTGTAAATGTTGGATTATTGTAGGGACAATGTTGGACTATTGTGGATTGAAAATATAATTAAATTTCACAAATTAAAATATTATATTATGTAGTACAGGCGTGGAGTTTATTACCAATAATATATGATGTAGTACAGGCTGAGTCTAGGGATAGTTTAAAGTTATATGTTATTTGCTTTCATTGTAATATGTTTTATGTTTTTTTTATTAGTATACAGTTTGAGTGAGTTTATTAGTTAAGAGCATGTGTTTTTTTTTAAGAAGTTACAGGTTTAAAATTAGAAATGGGTCTCTTGTCTCACAAACAAAGAAGTCTCATACACTTGGATAATAATAATAATTCCATCTCTACTCTCAACTCTAATATCTGCTTATTCCACCAAAACTAATAGATTCCTATCAATGTGCCTCCATCATTAACTAGTATCCACAACCATTAGATTATTGTCACTAAAACTAATAGATTTCTATGATAACTTAGATATCATAAAAACAATAAACCGCCATCATTAACTACTATCCACAAATACAAGCTAACTAAAAAATAACTAATATTAACACTGTTAGCAGAGTTAGCTCAAGTGGTCGAGTCCATGCTGCAAAGTACTTTGCCAGTTGGGAGGTCACAAGGTCAAATCTCCTTGACGCCCTTGGGGTTAGGTCTAAGACTTATTCGTGAGCGCAGGTACATATCCATTCGAGAGAATCTGCCAAGATTTATATGTGAACGTAGCGAGTACATATCCCCTCGAGAGCGTCTGCCAAGATTTATCCGTGAACATAGCGGGTACATATCCCCTCGAGAACATCTGCCAAGATTTATTCGTGAACGTAGCGGGTACATACGTGTTTAGGCACCTCAAGACCGTCTACCAAGACTTATCCGTGAACGTAGCATGGGTACATATGTGTGTGGGCACCTCCGTGAATGTAGTGGGTACATATGTGTGTGGGTACCTCCGTGAATGTAGTGGGTACATAAAGATTTATACCTCTCGAGAGTGTCTGCCAAGATTTATCTGTGAACATAGCGGGTACATATCCCCTTGGGAGCGTCTAGCCGGTACATATGTGTGTGGGCACCTCCTTAAATGTAGTAGGTAGCGGGTACATATGTGTGTGGGCACCTCCTTAAATGTAGTAGGTAGCGGGTACATATGTGTGTGAGCACCTAAGTCAACTCCTTAAATGTATTGGGTACATATGTATATAGGCACCGCAACCAATATTTCCATTGCTATTGACCCATTAATGCGGTGACAGATACGCTGCCCAACGTTAGATTTAATATTGATTAAATCTAATAGTGAGCAACGTATCTGCCACCGCATTAATGGGCTGATAGCAGTAGAAATAAGCTTATAGGCACCTCTATCAACTCCTTAAATGTAGTGGGTAAATGTGTGTATTAACACCGCACTTTAGTTGAGTAGATTGCTCCCTCTCGAAGCAACACCGGTTTTCCATTAAACAAAATGAAATTCCAGACTCGTTTGACTCTCGCCCAACGAATAAATGTAACCAGGCAGCTGTCTACAATGTATACGGGATGGCGCAGGTCTATTCATAGAATAGATATGAATGCCGCAGTGTCAGATCGACGGAAAGCCACATCGAGCCTCCCCGCGCCACTCGCCTGAGACAATCCAATGGTGTTATTTGTTTGGAAATTACGTGATCAAGACGGCTCTTAGTATATGGTTGGTGCAGGGTTCTTTCAAAATCTATTCATCTGCCATCGCCCTTGTTAAAGTCGAGGTCTGATTGCGTTAACAGTTGCTGTTCGGATGGCGAATGTAAGGTTTGATCTGTTCGAAATTTAGGGTTTGATTCTCCGTTTTATTACTCTTGTGGTTGACATGTTGATTGATGTTAGATGTTGGTAATCACTATTTATCTATTATTTATCTACTATTTATTTATTGAAATCTATAAGTATTTTTTCACTCGTTATGAGAATGAATCACATTAATTGGTTTGAAACATTGACTTAATTTTAATAACGTGATTAATCTGAAAGTTCTTTTATTTATGTTGATTGATATCCATAAAACTGTAATGTCATTGAATTTTTTTTAACCTCTGTGTAGATAGTCTTGTTCAAGATTGAATCATGAACTCTAAAACTTGAGATTTGTGGTAACCAAACCTCCACTCCACATAAAATAGTTGGACTAGAAATGGTTGACCTAATGTTGATAAAAAATATAATTAAATTTCATAAAATATTATATTATGTAGGACAGGCGTGGAGTCTAGGGATGATTACAAAAAATAAAAGGTGAAGGATAGTTTCACATCCGTCCAGATGTGAAAGCTGTCTGTCTATTTATTTATATAAATAGAAGAATCTGGTCAGAAGAGTTCCATTTGTAGCAAGTTCACTTAACCACAATATTCGCATGAGTCATTTGTAATGTATTTTTTCAGCAACTCAAAGCGATCAATATGTATTGAGTTGATTCGAGCGCTATCTGACATATGAATTATTGAACATATGTGTACAGATATTGAATGGCGTATGACGTAAATATATGTAGTTGTTTTTAATGGGATTATTTAAAATTTTTGGTGTTAAAATTTGGGAAAAAATTTTAAGGTGAAATTTTGATTTGTATTATTTAAAATGGTTTTTTTGGTTGTGTATGGATTTAGTACTTTGAAAAATTTTTAGGGCACTTTAAGCGTGTATGGATTATCCATTAAACTTGTGATTTGAATGAATTTCTGCTTAATTTGAGAAATTAAATCTCAAATTAATATACTTAAAAACTTCCAAAAAATCTCTTTTAAAAACAACTAGTAAAAATATTAACCATTATCTTTAATTTCTATACTGTTATATTGTGTCAAAATTCAATACACAATTCTAATATCCACATACAAGACTAGATTAGATGATAGAAACTTGTGGAAAGGGATGATGCCAGTGTGAAACACTTTTAAAGGGTTGATGATGGTGTAAAATATTAATATTTTTATAATGATTATTGTGTAAAAAATATATATATGTGTAAATTTTGATCTATTTAATTAAATAAATTATTAAATAGTTATGTATTTAAATAAAGCATATTTTATGTGGAATTTTAATTAATTTATTTATATCTTAAATAGGAATATTTGACATTTTGTTATAAAAAAATTATGAAAATTGAATTAATGACTAAATAATATAGTTATAATAACTTCCACACATGACATAGAGGCACACTTTTTTTTGCTCTGCTAGGGTTTCGCTCAAATAGCCATAGCCTTCTACACTGACCGTCCACATTTCTGAATCCCTCGTGCGTTGATCCTGTAGGGTTCTATTCCTCTCCAGGCCTAGGTGGACAAGACAATGTCAGACCCCCCGCCACGGCGAGAGGGGCCACAATTCTATCGTGACACATCGAACTATACCCCTTTCGTTGATGGCCATCTTGCCAATGGTACGAATGATGCTACCTCAGCCACATAAACCCTAGTAATGGGGGCGCAATGGAAAGTGAAGGAAGGGCAAAGCTGGTGCCTTCCCAAGGCAGCGATCAACCCCAAATTTGTCATTCCGAACATTCACCTTGAAAAAACTCGACATTATATGAAATATCATGCAATGATATGCAAATTCTTGGGGATCTGGCCCAGAGAACAAGATATTTTGGTCTGGATCCAGAATAAGTGTTCTCCAAGGGGAAATTTTGAGCTTCGAATCAGGGTCAAAGGCTTCTTCACTGTGATCTTTGAATATCTAGACGATCGTAAGTTGATCTTCGAAAACATACCATATTTTATGGGAAGTGCAGGCCTCTTCATCCGCTATTGGGAAGAATGCTACAACTTGGGAAAAAAATAATAATTTACTGCGACTCTTGTCTAGGTTTGACTCTATTCCCTTGAAAATGATTTATGGGAACCACACATCCTTGAAGGAATCGGGAACTCAATAGGAACTTTTGTTAAAACCTATGAGATCACCAAACGTCAACGGCATGCGAATTATGCCCGAATCTGTGTCGATGTGAACATATCACAGCTGTTGCCTGAATCTATCGATATGATATTTCATGACTCTACCTGGACCCAACCGCTAGATTATGAGCACGTCCCATTTAAATTATGTTGTTGTCATGAGTATGGGCATCTCTTCAAAGATTGTTTGTTAGCTGTAATAGAAGAAGCTTGAGCGGCTGCGCTTGCTAGGGATGGTGACGGTTTTCAACCCATCCAAGGGCATCGATCCAGGCCAAATCTCCCCCCGCAGCCTAATCCCTCAGATCGCTCAGGCCCCCACCCACACGTTTGTCCCCAACCTCCACAGGCCACATCCTCCTCCTCTCAGTCGATGCCCTCAGATTCCAAGAACCCTTTCGCGGCCTTAGCCGACGAATCCTTAACCCTCGTCCCATCCCAACTCCTCCCCTCCCAATCCCTTCCCTCATCATCCAAAGAAGTTCCTCAATCCATGGACATCGATAAGCTACTCTCCACCCTAGGAGATAAGCTAAATTCCAAGCGGAAGATCCCTGAGCACACTATATCAGATCAACGAATTGAGGAGACCCTGAGATAAACGAGCAAGATCCTAGAAATTGAGGAGAGACACAACAGGCTAGGCACCAAGGAGAAAAAGATGCTAGAAATATTCAAGAGCTCGAGTAAGTCGGGCGTGAAAGTTATCCCAAGTAATCAACTAAACCATTTTGGCACTCTTTTCAAACAATGGCCAACTCGTTCTGGACAAGCGGACACGGATCTCCAAAGCACGGGCATAGAGGGCAACCCTCTCAACATAAAAATCCTGGACCCCAAGGGATATGAGAAGATTAAGAAGGGGTGTAAATCTACCAAAGAACTTATTCGAGGAGCCAGTGAACTTTTGTTAAACTTAGGGCAGATGGGACAATTGACGGAATTATTTCCTAGATCCATCGCTCCCTCCTCATCAAGATCATGTCATGGAATATCAGGGGCTTCGGCAGCCTGGGAAGATCTGCCCCCTTAAAGAAAAAATAGGAAAATACAGACCTGAGATTGTTATTCTTCAAGAGACCAAGGTGCCCGACAACAAAGTTAAGGAAAACAGCCAACGATGTTGGAGGAACAACGAAGCTATGACGATCGAAGCCACCGGATCTGCAAGGTGCATAATAATTCTTTGAGATCCAGGGAGATTTATCCTAGAAGACTGGATTGGCACCAAATTCACGATGTCGGCCTCGATCCGTATGATAGGAGAACAATGGTGGAGGAGCCTAACCACGGTCTATGGGTCGTCCACGCCTCGAGACAAACCCCTATTCCTCGCGCATCTTCAAAGCCTTAGCCGATCATGGGCAAAGGAAGATTGGATCCTGGGCAGGGATTATAATATGATCCACAACCTAGAGGAAAACCGTGGGGGATTTCGCCGCTTAAACCCATCTTCACATGCCTTCAACAACATCATCGAGGATCTTCACTTATTTGATGTCATCCCTCGCCAAGGCCTTCATACCTGGAAAAATTGCAGAGGGGGAGTGAACCAGATCGCATGCAGACTAGACAGGTTCCTATTCTCTGAGCATCTTATCATGGTGGGCCCCCGACTTTCCTTCGAGATCCTCCCATCCACCAGCTCAGATCATTGGCCCATCAGTGTGGATTTGACCTCATCTACCCCCCCTCAGAGACGCCCGTTTCGATTCGAGAGTTTTTGGTTGCGAAACCCAAGATTCTTGGACCAATTAGCATCATGGTGGACAACCTTGGGACCACCACCTTGTAACAAAATGAAATATTTTCCAAGGAAGCCGCAAGGCCTCAAAGGACATATTAAACCTGGAACCGCGAAACTTTTGGAAATATACTCGAGTAAAAGAGGAAGATGGAAGCCATCCTGGAGGAAGTTGAGCAACGAATCATCCCGGATGGCCACACGGAAGAGCTGGTAGAAAAAGAAGATCTCTTGACTAAGGACCTGGAGGAACAAAAGCAGCAGGAGAAGATCTTATGGTGCTAAATCCATGATTCAATGGTTGAGAGAGGGGGAAAGGAATACAAAATTCTTCCACCAATCCATAATTCAACACCGGCAAAGCAACAAAATCACTCACTTGAAGGCAGTTGAAGGTTCCCGGCTTGATTTCCACGAAGATATAGTGGCAGAATTGCAATCCTATTTCTCCTCCCTTCTGCAAGATGAAGGTTATGACCGATCAGAGGCTCTACACAAAGTTTCTAAACAGATCCCTTCATTAATCTCGTAAAACCAAAATGAAGCCCTCTTAAGTCCCATCACCCTCTCAAAATTAGAAGAAGTAGTGAAGACCCTGCCTCTCAATAAAGCCCCTAGCCCTGACGACTTTACTGCTGAATTTTTCAAGGTTGGATGGTCTTTCCTCAGCGAAGATATCTGGGAGCTGGTAGAGGAATCAAGGCAGCTCAGACATGTATGGTCAGACCTTAATGCGACTTTCATCACCCTTATCCCCAAGTCAAAGGAGGCATCAAGACGAGGGGACTTTAGACCTATATCCCTATGCAATGTGATCTATAAGATTCTCTCCACCATCATGGTCTGCGGGCTCAAACCACTGCTTCACCGCATCATCAATCATGAGCAATCGAAGTTTGTTGAGGGACGAAAAATCATGGATGGCATTGTCTCCATGCATGAAACCATCCACTCCATTAAAAAGCATAAGCTATGTGGAATGTTGCTGAAACTGGACCTCTCGAAAGCATATGATCGACTCAGCTGGGATTACCTATTGGAAATCCTGCGGGCCTTTGGTTTTGTCGCTGATTGGATTCAATGGATTAAATCGATGATCTCCACTCCATTCTTCTCCATCCTCATCAATGACACGCCATCTGAAACCTTTCGGTCCTCGAGGGGTATTCGTTAGGGAGACCCTCTCTCCCCTTTTATTTTTATTATTGTAGCAGAAGGGTTGGGCCGATTACTCAAGCCTGCCAAACAGTCCAATCAGATTGTAGGGCTCCATCTACCAGGTTCCACTGTCGACATGACCCACCAGCAGTTTGTCGATGATAATATACTATTCGGAGCCACCTCTCTGAAAGAAACCTCCTAGATTAACTCCATTTTGGAGGACTTCCAAGAAGCCTCAGATATGCTCCTAAATAAGCTTAAGTCTGATATCTACCTTTTTAATACTCCTCGCCTAGTCCAAGCTTACTTAACTAGAACCTTGGGTATAATATTAACTCTATCCCCTTCAAATACCTTGAAATTCCCATCCTGTTCAACCCTCTAGCCCCCTGAAAAAACCTTTGTGCCGAACATACTTTCTAAATATCTATTAGTTTTAGTTATCACTAAAACTAATAAATCCTTATGATAATTTAGATGTAAAAAGAAGCAACGTGCTGCCATCATTAACTACCATCCACAACTATTAAATTATTATCACTAAAATTAATAAATTCCTAACTTAGATGTCAGATGGCGCAGGTCTATTCATAGAATAGATATGAATGCCGCAGTGTCAGAACGACGGAAAGCCGCATTCAGTCTCCCCGCGCCACGCGCCACTCAGACGATCCAATGGTGTAATTTGTTTGGAAATTACGTGCTCAAGACGACTCTTAGTATATGGTTGGTGCAGGGTTCTTTCACTAATATCTATTCATCTGCCATCGCCCTTGTTAAAGTCAAGGTCTGATTGCGTTAACGAGCTGTTATAGAAAATTTTCGTCTGCTCTGAAAACCCTAGAATTCTTATAATCCGTCAGATCTCTGTGGAGGAATAAGAGCCTCCAAAGGACCCTGCCCCTGTTCCTGCTTCTGCTCCTGTTCACACGGCGAATGTAAGCGTTGATATGTTCGAAATTTAGGGTTTGATTTTCCGTTTTATTATTCTTGGGCAAACATGTTGATTGATCTGCAAAAATATAAAATTGTGATGTTATTGAATAATTTTTTCGCCTATGACAAATGCACAAAGATTTGTTCAATATTGAATTATAAGACTTGTAAAAACCAAATCTCCTCATGTAACAATTACACTAATTAGATTATAATTGCACTGATTGGATTATTGTTAGATTATTGTTGTTGACTGAAAATATAATTAAATTTCATAAATTAAATTATTATATTATGTGGTACAGGCGTGGAGTCTAGTGATCATTACAAAAAAATAAAAGGTGAAGGATAGTTTCACATCCGTCCAGAAGTGAAAGCTGTTTGTCTCTTATTTATATAAATTGAAGAATCTGGTCAGAAGAGTTCCATTTGTAGCCAAGTTCGCTTAACCACAGTATTCGCATGAGTCATTTGTAATGTATTTTTTCAGCAACTCAAACTGAACAATATTTATTGAGTTGATTCGAGCGGTATCTGACATGAATAATTGAACATATGTGCAGAGATATTCAATGACAAGAGCATGTATTGAACATATGTGCAGAGATATTCAATGGCAACAGCATGTAGTTGTTTTTATGAGATTATATGGAATTTTTGGTGTTGGAATAGGGTAGAATTTTTTTGTAAAATTTTGATTTATATTATTTAAAATGGTTTTTTGATTATGTATATAGATTTGGTAATATGAAAATTTTTTAAGGCACTTTAATTGTGTAGGGTGTCACCTATCAAATTTGTGATTTCAATAAATTCTTGCAAGATTTTAGAAAAATTAAACCCAAAAAATCGACTTGAAAAACTTCCAAAACAATTTCACTAAAAACAACTAATACAAATATTAACCATTATCTTTAATTTCTAGATTATTATTTTGGATCAAAGTTCAATACACAATTCTAATATCCTAGATTAGATGATAGAAGCTTGTGGAAAGGGATGATGTAGGTGTGAAACACTTTTAAAGGGTTGAGGATGGTGTAAAATACTTTTATTTAAGTTTTTTTAAATAGTATTTTTATAATGACTATGGTGTAAATAATATATATTTGCAAATTTTGATTTAAGTAGTTAAATAAATTATTAAAATAGTTATGTATTTAAATAAAGCATATTTTATGTGAAAATTTTAATTTATTTTACTTATATTTTAAATAGAAATATTGTAACAATATTTTGTTATAAAAAAATTATGAAAAATGAATTATTGATTAAGTAATATAGTTATAATGTTATTTTATATATAAAAGTATAATTATAACATTATTATGGTATTGGAGTAATACAAAGATTCTTGTGTTTAATAGACATTGATTCTCTTTAATAATATTCGATTCATATATGATTTTCTTTAAAAGACATTGATTCTCTTTAATAGATATAGAATATGTACTTCAAAATCTAAGGAACAATAACAATGTGAATTTTGTTGATTTAACTTTGAGAAGTAGTGAGGTTGAACATCTAGCATACCAAAGGTCAAAATATCTAATTACATTTGGACCTAACATTAATGATTTGCTTAAGCCCCTCACTTTTGTGTTGCTTTTCTTAATGGTTTATTGGATATGGTTTTAAATTTTATTTCGGTTTTTAGTTTTCATATTTTAATGTAGTTTTTCTCATTTCTCTATTTTAGTTGTTTTTATAATGAAAGATTTCAACATGATACAAGAGTTATTGTAATGAATTGTTCTAGTAAAATATAGATGATTGTTTATAGAGTAGAAAGCCAATTATATCAAATTGATATATTGGTAAGGGTGAGAATGATGTTCATGAATAATAATTGTATAACCAACAACAAAAACTTGTGGTTTGTTAATGACTCGTGTCCAATAAGAAGTACAAAGTGTTATTTTGTTGAAAACTATTAAAGATTATGTTATCTTCTATACTTATTTAAGATGTGAGCTTTTTGCATACTTTTGTACTAATCTAGTTATAGTGTTGGAAAAAAAACATGAAAAACTAAGTAGGTAGGACTTACTCATACTCCTTATTTTTAATATATGGATCTTATGTGTTCATCATAAGGATGATGATGATTATTAACGTCCACTAAGACCTATATGGTCTATCGAACCGTTAGAAGGTAAGAGATTAATCATAATTCTTTAGTGTTCTATTTTTATGCTGAAAAAGTACTCCCAAAGCACAAAGTTTTGTTCATGATGACGATTATGATTACTATTATTAACGTCCACTAAGGCCTATATGGTCTATCAGACCCTCAGAAAGTAAGAGATTAATTAAAATTCTTTAGTATTTTATTTTTATGCTAAAATGAAGTGTTCCCAAATTACAAAGTTTTGTTGAGTTAAAAGGTCAATAATGTTAGTAGTGTGACATAATTGTGAAAATTAGATCGAATGTGAGTAAAAGATGAACAAGCTAAGAGAAAGTTCTTTTCATCTTCATCCTTCTTAAGATCACACAAGTGAAAAAATCTCTCATCTCATGACCTTTTGGGAATTGAACAACGTCCAATTTCACTATGAAGCTCAAGAGAATTGATTCTTATCTTGGCAATGTTCATTTTCTTGTTAAAACTAGTCAAGATATAAAGATAATTTTGGTTTTCGAGATTGGGGTTGATTACCTCCTTATAAGATTGTAGTTTCCTTTTTCCCTCTAGCTATTTATTTCCCCACAATTTCTCGTAAATATAAAAGTAACAATAATTTTAATATTATTCATATTTTACAAGATGATCTCCTCCTTTATTCCCTAATGATCTAGAGAAGACTAGGCATCCTTACGCCACCCTCACTAAGTCGAAGGTGGAGGTTTTGGCTAGAGTTAGAATCAAATTAAGGAAACTTCTCGATGTCCATGGCATATAATTTCTTCTTATACATAATATACCTAGTCACAACCATACTTTTTGATCCATAAAATGTCGTGGATATTCCACTAGAAAATTCATCACAACAAATTTACTAAAATATTAGAAAATCTAAAATCTACACTATGGAGATTTATTTCTCCTTAGACATATGGATATGTTAATTATTACTTATTTCATATGCATGCAAATTATAATTATGTATAAATATATACCACCTAAAAAAAACTCACAAACAACAAATTAACATAAGATATAACTTGGGAAAGCCTTTATGGGAAAACTTAGCTGGAAGGTCAGGTTGTTATGCTCTCTTTCTCTTAATGAAAAATGGATGAAAATACAAATAACTGAATTCTATGGCCCGTGTGAAGCTACAATGCACAAGCCCTCTATCTTTGCTCTCTTCCTATCCACCTTTGGCTACTATGCTCATCTATGCAACAAAATGCGCTCAAATAAAATGGAACCCCTTTTCCTCTTACTAGCTTGGCTATAACACAACTTAATAGCATATTAGTGGTTAATTTTGACTCCTTCAAATCTTAACTAGAGTTACAATATGGACTATTATATAGTAATTTTCATCATGATCACATGGTTAACCCCTTCTTCCATAAATAATGGGGGTTGACATGTCATCCTCTCAAATTATGGTGGTAAAAAAATATTATGTCATTGGAATGGTATATATGTGTAGAATAGAGTTAAAAGGTGCATCACTTAAGGGTAAATTTATACCCCCAGAAAAGTATGTTTAATGCCTCAAGCTACTTACAGAACATTTCAAACCTCAATTCACCAAACTAGGACCCACCGATAAAATTGTGAGATTATTCCTCCACTTTTTCAGCTCTAAAATATTTGAGATGGATAAAAAATAATATATGTGATCCAATCTGGATCACACCTCCCAATTTTTTGAGGCTTTTGGTCCCAAAAATATTCTACTAATGTGGTGAAGAAAGTTTACCTCCACCTTCTCTAGGGTGTACCATTTAGCTTTGATTAGAAGTTACCTTTTCAACCCAATATGCATAATATAATGCTACCATTATCTTGTAGCACTAGGTCTCTTCTGTAAAATTGTATCCTCTATCAACTCTACCTGAGTATTTGGTGCAAAATTGTATCCTCTTTCCCACTAATGGTCTTTTTACAAGGAATTAGAACACACATATTGATGAAACTGTCAAATACCACGAATAGGTAGTCATATCCCTTCCTATTTGTTGGTGAACCTCCAAAAAAGTCCATGGAAATTATTTCCCAAGGATGGGTGGGTTTAGGAAAGGGATGATATAGATCCTACATCATGTTACTAGGCTTCATTGTCCAACAAAACATGCAACCTATTATGAACCTAGCTAATTTTTCTTTCATCTTGGGGAAATACACATACCTCTACAAGTTGGTCATTGTATTCCCTACACCGAAGTTCCCTACAACCTTAGAGGCGTGAGCCTCTCAAATAAAATGAAATAAATCATCTTTAGGATCACATAACTTGTCCCACATGTAGAGTAACCCATCTTGGAGATGGTATTCAACTATGTTGTCACCATCATGCACATGAATGTGGCTCTACAACTGCTGAAACACCTCCTTGAAGTCATCATCTATGAATATTCCTCCTTGTATGCATCATGGGTGAATGGATTCATGTGCATTGAATTTCCCAAAATTATGATCTTTGATGTAGGTGGCCTTGAAAGCATGTTGACCAACTTGTTTATGTTTCCCTTCTTGTACTTTATCACCAAATGAAACGATCGTAGAAAAAAACACCCACATGTAACGAAAATTTTATTGTATCTTACTCTAGGCATCTGGGTACTGTACTGGTTGGTGATCTATGTAGATTACTATCCCCATCCCCATCCCCATCAAATAATGTTTCCACTTCTTCATAGCTTTCACCAGGGCATGGAGCTTCTTGTTTTAGGTAGGGTAGTTGAAAATTTTCCCATGAAATACTTCATAATGGTAGCATATAGGCCTTCCCACTACCATTACATGCCCACTCTCATCTATCTCCACTTTTAAGGGTTGTTGGGAGTTTGGTAATTATAGAACTAGTTCTTGACTAATATTATTCTTTTAACTCCTTAAAGGCCCTCTTTTGACCCTTTCCCCACTGGAAATTATTTCCACTCACTATTATATCATGGAGTGGCTCTACTATCATTAAAATGAGGCTATGAATTTACTCAGGTATTGTGGTACCCCCCTTGTTCCATAATCAAAGTCATTTTGTATGACTATCTAGTAATAATAATAATCATAAAATATGCATGCAATAATTGTGCCATCACACCATGTGCATCATTAATCATGCAAAAATGTGTGTTGGATATAATATCATTAAACAACAATGTAAAGTATCCATAGAAATATCACCATCATATCATATAATGTTGGAAAAAATATCATTCTCCTGTAACAATTCCTTGTGCCTCCTAAACCAAATGACTCCTTATTTCTCCATATGATCATGATCCATGTATAACCATAATATTCTCCATGATATTTTTCAAAAAAAAAAAGCATATGCATCATATAATATTCCCATAAGCCATCACACAGTTAGGTACCACATACATATCCATAAATATAGAAAAAAATGCCACATGTCCATGTAAATCAGTGTATATCAAGTAAACAGTAGCAGAAAATAAATAACATCTAATTGGGCATCAACATGATATTAAAAACATCTATTATCCATCACTTCAACTTGTGAGACAAATCACTTTTGACTTGTTTCTCATCTTGGCAAGGGCAAGATGTCATAGAGTGGGAGGAACCATGTGAAGTGTTAGACAGAGTAACTTGGGCCTTTTGCCTTATATTACTTGCAAAAGGTTGAGGGGTGTATACACATCTGGACCATTGACGAACTAGATTGGATACTATAGTAGGTTTCTTTTAAAGTTGGCCAACAAATGGTGAGGTTAATCAAAAGGTGTATGTAGAAATTTATTAATACTGATATGTATTACCAAATTCTCCTGATCTAACATATTAATCTTATTTTAAATACAAAATCCTTCCACTTAATTCTTTATGGAAATTAAATCACCAGTTGCAAAACACATAAAGAAAAAATCAATCACACATAACAAGATGTTTTACCGGGAAAGCTTAAAGCTAAAAACCTCAACTATCATATATTATGTATATCAATGGAATCATGTAACAATCTCATAAAAATCTTAGTACATCAAGCTTTCAGTACAATATGCAATTGTCACACACTGTCATGCAGAAATTTGCATATCTATGCACCAATTTCTTGCCTCTAGACAGTCTGCCTCCACTGCGCAATCCCTGCTGAAGAAGATCCCTGAATGAATTCAATATTGCCTTTCTTGCACTACGCAATCCTCATTGGAAACTCCAATGTCTGTGTAGATGCATTGAATGAATCACTATAGTCACAACAGATAGTCCATCTCACCCTTTCACCTATCTCTCCATTGGGTCTCCACTGGAACTGACATGCAAGTAGTTAACTGCTGTATTTGTTCAGTTGCAAGTGAGTCACTAGTTGTGAATTAATTAAATAATTAATTAGTTGAACTCTCACTAGTGTATCATGAGTTACAACTAGCACAACTGAGTTTAACTCACTTAACTGAGTTAAACTAAATAACAACTCCCATAACTACTCTTCCAACTCTGTCATAACTTTCCACTATCGGTTATAACTAAGTCCTCCATGCATGAGTCACCAACCACCCTAGGAATTGCATAATTCCTTCAGCCCACTGATGTGCCACATCTATTCATTTAAATAAATTGCTCCAAGAGAATAAGTTACTATTTATTGTTTGATTATTATTAAGGGCTAATAATAATCGACATGCGATCTATTTTTTAGATATGCAGTATAAAAATAGACTTTGTGGTGCAGGGCAATCCCCGCTTCACCCACATTCCCAGTACTTTTCAATATTTCACTTAACTGTGTGTAAATGCATCCCAAGCTTCATGCCCAATTCCTATCTGTTTATTCAATAAGGGTCTTCTTAATCCTTTCTTCCTTTCATTTATCAAATTCCTAGAATTTGATTAATGAATACCTTGATAAATTTCATAGGCCAAAAGGCAACCCTTATATCTCCCTATATAACAATTCTTTTGTCAAAATAAAACCAACGCACTCCACCATCCACAATTCTGCAAACAATAGGTTCTTGTTTCCGGACCTTATACTAAGATTACAATACGTCGAATAACATTAATGAACCAAATTCATTACATATATCTCCACCGGGGCCCATGATACAATCAAACGAACGCATACACCGTACCTTGTTAACCCACGCGCCCATCCGACGGTTGGCATTACGTTGTCCAATCCAACGTATATCACTCGATCAACATGCGCAAACAATAACGCACGATGGTGCTCTGTACTCGGTTATCCTCCGCACACCTTGGTTAACCTCCGGGCAAGTTCAACGAGCGATCACCATTAGATGTCGAGCCTCCAGATCAACGGTGTATATCCATTTTTCTCGGTGTCTTCAGTCGATGTATAACGCGCGATGGCACACTTTAAGTAGTGGTTTTCCACGCTGCTCAAGGACACGCGTCATGCTCCCTATGGAATTGCTATGAATTCCTCAATACCACTTTCCGTATAATGGTGGTGCGAAGAATACTACCATTCGTTTTAAACCGCTATTACTGTTCCTTGGTCAGGGTTCCGCTCCATTCCACGCAAGGTTCCATCGTATAGTTCAATACACCTTTTCACCTTAATTCTGCCCACTTATATTTCTTCAATGCTTCGGTTATACAATCTCCGTCCTTCCCATGATTGCTTCGACCATACTCCACAGGAACTCATCGACTCAGTCGTCCATGGCCTATCACAAGGCTTTATATCGCTCCCTGTCGACCGTGTCGACAGTGTTTGCATCGATTCCGCTAACTGGACACAGGGCACCATTAATATCATCACAGGGTTCTTAATTATCATATGTTTCGATTATTATCCATTAGGATTCATGCATGTATTCACACAGAACTTATTCAACAAAGCGAATACACATTCACACATGAATTAACTCCACAAAACACAGATATACTGAAAATTTCTTATTTACACAATGAATTTACATACAATTACTGACTGGCCAGATCTTCAAGCTGATGGCCTTCTTCCTTTCCTATGTAGCTCTCTGCAAGTACAGGTGCAGGCCTGTATAGCCCTTCCTGTGCAGGTCTCCCTCGACTCTGTCACAGAGGTTCATTTTTATACATATTGGAAATCAATCGATTCGCTTCTTTGATGACTCTTGGACTCCTAAAGCTAGCCTGACTTCTGAACTGACCATTTCCTCGGGTGCCCATCAATCATTCGGGCAGTTACAATATTTTCCTTTCTAATTAATTAAAATAACTCAACGATGGATATTTACATGGGGAAAATAAACATGAGACCCCCCCTCTAATATTTATTTATGTACAAAAGTGTTTCGGGTCTAATGCTCCTGCATCAGACTCCCCAGGTTCAAATGATTCATGATCTCCTGATCATGTGCTTTATCTTTGTCTGCCTGGATCCCATACTCTATTCTGCAACTGGTTATTTGTTGCAGCATTCTTCTTTCGTCTTCCTCCTGGCTTCCATACCTTGTGTTGTAGCTTTCCACTTGCTATGCCCTCACAGTCAGTGACTGTCTCTTTCTTGCTGCTGCTAATTCCCTGCTTCCTTACTGCTATCCTCCTCTGAGGCATCCTCTACATCAGTTTCCTTGTCCATTCAATTTCTCTGTCTAATCTTCCCTCTGATTGCAGGATGATTGCTTCTGTTTGTTGCATTCTCATCTCTTCAGTTTTTACAGCTGCCCAAACTCCTATGCTTACTACCACCCAATCATCCATGTCCTCTCTGCAACATTAAAACTTATGCTCTTCTGCTGGCAACACTTCAGCTTGTTGCTCCAGCAACACTCCAAGCTGCTGCTCTAGCATTTCACCTCCTTTTCTGAATATCTTCAGCAAATATTCTTTTCTATCTTCATCCCATTGTGTCTTCTCATTCTGCAGCCCCCAATTCTGAAATTGAGGTCTTCTCTCTTGTAAGGAATCCTGCTGATTCAACATACTCTCCAGCAGCTCAATTTCTCCATTCCATGGTTTAAAGTCTTCCACAGAATTCTCCTTATCTTTCAATTGACTACCCCATGTTGTCAATTCTCCTTCAGCATCAATAGGATCTGCACTCCTCAAACATTTGTTAAAACAAAATTCACAAGGCCTCAAAGCCTTTCCTTCTTCTGTCAGCACCTCAGTATGTTGTCCCAACTTTCTTTTCTCTTCCATCAGCACATCAGAATGCTGATTCCAAATCTTCAAACATTTCTTGAGACTATCAGCCAATCTCTCTACTACACCATCCTCTCCAGGGATGTCCTTCTTCTCTAGTTCACAAGAAGGAAATTCCTCATCTTCAGTCATCTTTGTCCTTACCATCTGAACACCTTCTCTCTGTGGTTCTATCCTCTGCTCATGCCACAATCTTGGCATCTCACCACAATCTTCTTTATCTTTTGTTGTCACTATCTCCTCAGTCTTCATCAGAATAAAATCATGTTTTCCCATCTTTGAAAAGACTCCAGCTATCTGTCCATCATCCTCCACATGGCCATTTAACAAAATCAGCCTGTCATTATTAGCATTAATGACAAACTCATCATCATCATCCCCATTGAAACAATCTCTTCTACCAAATAAGGAATTAATGAATTCCTTCTGTTGCAGTAGTTCAATATGTTCTTCATCTGAAAGATACTCATCATACTTGGCTTGGTAACAGTCAGCTTCATTCATCATAGTTTCACCATATGAACTATCTTCATTAACACTTGCACCCACGCACAACTTGTTAGATGCAAAAACACAAGACCTCATGGTCTTAATTGGTGATTTGGTCACCAAATCTTCCTGCTGTTCCAAGTCTTCTATTTTTTTCAGAGATTCTTCAATGGTCTCTTCTTCAGAGTCCTCAAGCTATTCAACCTCTAGCTTCTGGCCAATATCACAACCTAAAACTCTTCTGCTTCCAATATGTTGGAAAGCAGAATCTTTCTCCAACTGTGCATGGACATCCTCAAAACATGTAGCTGTTCCATTTTCTTCCTCAGTGACAACATCAACAGTTTGTTCTTTCTTACCTGCTGTTCCTGCAAACATACAAAATATGTCAGATGTAAGGCTCTTGGACCCCTGGGTCCCACTTGAAGCTTCAATGTCCAAGTCTTTCTCCAGATACTCAACCATTCTGAGTATTTCCTTCTTCTTCTGAGCATTCATCATCTGCTCCTTCTTCCTTTGTAGCCTCTGCCACTTTATCTCTCCCTGAGATCTCACTATCTCAGCATTGATCTGGACAGATTTCAGACTCAATGTCTTCTTCTCACCAACAAATTCTGAAGCTTGTTCATCTTCTAGTGGTGAACCTGCAAACACACACAACCTTTTTGTTTTCAAATCACAAGACCTTTCAGTCTTGGCTGCTTCCTCAAGCACTCCTTGAACAGGTCTGCACATGGAATCTTCAAATTCCATCTTTGCCTCAAGAACTCTGGGTTCTTCTTCCTCTGTGGATTCTGTCATCACTTCACATTTGTTAGACTCAAGGACACAAGCCTTCACATCATCTGGACTTGTCCAATAACTCAGGAATTCCTCAATGATTTCCTCCTTGGCAAGACAAGATTCTTGTTGCCTCAAGTCTTCATCATGTCTCACAAGATTTCCTGCAGGTCTCCAATCTTCATTTGCGCTTTGTTCTGCTTTACAAGAAGAAATTTCTTCCTTCAACTCAGCTGCTCTGAGTTCTTCTCTCAACAGGGCAATCTTCTTTTTCCTCAACCTCTTCTGTAATGGTTGCCATTCCACACTCTTCCTCATGAGCCAACCAACTCTCTGACTTCCTTCTATCCTTCTCTTCAGTTCATTGAGCTCTTCCCTGATCTCAGAAACTTCTTTCCAATATTCTTCATCTGTGATTCTCTTCCTCATGCCAACTGCTTTGGAATCTTCACACACTCTTTTGCTGTGGTTTCTCTCAGAACCTCTACAATCTCTGCAGTCTCTGCTATGGCTCTCAGTAGCCATTCTCTTCTCTTGGAGTTCTTCACTCACAAGCTGCACTAAGCCTCTGCAACAGCAAGCTCTCTCGCTGCAACTTACCTCACCAAGCTTCTCTCCTGAGCTTTGGCTTTTGGCAAGTACTGGTCCCCTCTATTTGGAACCTTCTGAGCACTCTCTTTGCTCTCTAGGCTTCACTCTGCAACTTTCTCAAGAACACCCCTTTTCTTCTTTCATCCAAACTCAGTTGGGAATTAATTCAGGTTCTGCCACACTCTTTATGCACTTAGAATCCCTTGCTGGACTCTTCTATCATTGCTCTCAAAGCTTGTGATATACTTCTGCTGAGATTTCTTCCTCAATTGCTTGCACTTTGTATTCTGCAAACAAATCCTTCCAACCAGAGTTCAAATAAGGCTCATCATCTTATCTCTCAAGATCCCTGACTGATCTTGCTTCTTTTCTCTTCTTTTCACCTGCACTGCATCTACCTGCTGCAATCTTCTGTCTTCAAATCTAGATTCTTCTCATCTGGAGACCTTCACTGTATGTCAAATCAAATCTGCAGTTTCTTGTTAAACAGATTCAAACATCAATTTTTTTTAATTTTTTTTTAATTTTTTTTTTTTGTTCAATACATGTGCATTTTCAAAACAAACTTTTCAACGAGCTAATTAAATTCTAGCTCTGATACCACTTTGGTGCAGGGCAATCCCCGCTTCACCCACATTCCCAGTACTCTTCAATATTTCACTTAACTGTGTGTAAATGCATCCCAAGCTTCATGCCCAATTCCTATCTGTTTATTCAATAAGGGTCTTCTTAATCCTTTCTTCCTTTCATTTATCAAATTCTTAGAATTTGATTAATGAATACCTTGATAAATTTCATAGGCCAAAAGGCAACCCTTATATCTCCCTATATAACAATTCTTTTGTCAAAATAAAACCAACGCACTCCACCATCCACAATTTTGCAAACAATAGGTTCTTGTTTCCGGACCTTATACTAAGATTACAATACGTCGAATAACATTAATGAACCAAATTCATTACATATATCTCCGTCGGGGCCCACGATACAATCAAACGAACGCATACACCGTACCTTTTTAACCCACGCACCCATCCGACGGTTGGCATTATGTTGTCCGATCCAACGTATATCGCTCGATCAACATGCACAAACAATAGCACGCGATGGCGGTTCGTACTCGGTTATCCTCCGCACACCTTGGTTAACCTTCGGGAAAGATAAACGAGCGATCACCATTAGATGTCGAGCCTCCAGATCAACGGTGTATATCCATTTCGCTCGGCGTCTTGAGTCGATGTATAACGCGCGATGGCACACTTTAAGCAGTGGTTTTCCACGCTACTCAGGGACACGCGTCATGCTCCCTATGGAATCGCTACGAATTCCTCAATACCACTTTCCGTATAATGGTGGTGCGAAGAATACTACCATTCGTTTTAAACCGCTGTTACTGTTCCTCGGTCAAGGTTCCGCTCCCTTCCACGCAAGGTTCCATCGTATAGTTCAATACACCTTTTCACCTTAATTCTGCCCGCTTATATTTCTTCAATGCTTCGGTTATACAATCTCCGTCCTTCCCACGATTGCTTCGACCATACTTCGCAGGAACTCGTCGACTCAGTCATCCATGGCCTATCACAAGGCTTTATATCGCTCCCTGTCGACCGTGTCGACAGTGTTTGCATCGATTCCGCTAACTGGACACAGGGCACCATTAATATCATCACAGGGTTCTTAATTATCACAGGTTTCGATTATTATCCATTAGGATTCATGCATGTATTCACAGAGAACTTATTCAACAAAGCGGATACACATTCACACATGAAATAATTCCACAAAACATAGATATACTGAACATTTCTTATTTACACAATGAATTTACATACAATTACTGACTGGCCAGATCTTTAAGCTGATGGCCTTCTTCCTTTCCTATGCAGCTCTCTGCAAGTACAGGTGCAGGCCTGTATAGCCCTTCCTGTGCAGGTCTCCCTCGACTCTGTCACAGAGGTTTGTTTTTATACATATTGGAAATCAATCGATTCGCTTATTTGATGACTCTTGGAATCCTAAAGCTAGCCTGACTTTTGAACTGACCATCTCCTCGGGTGCCCATCAATCATTCGGGCAGTTACAATATTTTCCTTTCTAATTAATTAAAATAACTCAACTATGGATATTTACATGGGGAAAATAAACATGAGACCCCCCCTCTAATGTTTATTTATGTAGAAAAGTGTTTCGGGTCTAATGCTCCTGCATCACTTTGTACATATGTCTAAAAATATAATCTCATCTATTTTTCCAACTTGATCAACATCTACAAATAGCCTCCTGTTACTTATAGAATATGCTCACCATGTCTAAAAATAGACATACACCTAAAAACAGCCTGTGGGCCCCACTTAGTGAAAGTGATTAATTTTCACTAAGTTCATCATCTTGTTGAATCTCAACACTCCCTCTCAACAAGATAGGGATTATCCTTCACCCCAATCCTGCCTCTATGGTATTCGAATTTGCTCCTGGTGAGCGCCTTCGTCAGAATATTTGCATCCTGATCTTCCATCGGAAAGTACTGAAGCAACATGATCTTCTACTGCACAAAATCTCTGATATGATGATACCAGATCTATATTCTTAGATCAATCATGAAACACAATATTAATCGAGAGTTTAATGCAACTCTTATTATCACAATGAATCACTGTAGGATCTAAATGAAAACCGAACAAACTGACCAGGATCTTCCTCATCCAGATAACCTCACATGCAGCTTGACTTTCTGTCATGTATTCTGCTTCCGTTGAGCTAAGTGCCACAGATCTTTGTTTCCTGCTGTACTAACAAATTGTTGTAGATCCGATACTAAAAACCCCTCCTAATGTGCTCTTTCTGTCCATTGGGATGCCTACCCAATTTGCATCCGTGAAGCCATGCAACTTCACCTCATCTGTCTGTCTGTACCATAAGCCATACTCAGATGCACCCCTGAGATATCTCAGGACATGCTTGCCTACCTTCCAAAAGAGCTTGGTAGGCTTAACCATCGCTTGACTAAGCTGGTTCACCACATATCATATGTCCGATCTTGTATTAACTAAATACATGTGTGAACCCACCAACTATCGATAAACAGTGGCATCCACTACCTCTGTTGATGTAGCATTCTCTTTCCTCCAATTTCTTGGAAGAGGAGTATCCATGGGCTTGCATCCCTCCATGTGAAACTTACCAAGTATCTCCCGAGCATACTTTCCTTAAGACACAAACAGTTCACCTTCTCGCTTCCATATTTCCAATCCAAGGAAATAATGAAGGAGGTCCAAATCCTTCATCTCCAACTCCTTTGCAACGTCCTCTTTGCATGAGTGTATCAATTTCTCATCACCCGTTAGTATTAAATCATCAACATAAAGAAAAATGATTAAAATCTTACCCTCCACCACAATCTGGTATAGCTTTTCATCTGCCTCACTATTGGTGAAGCCAAGTCCAGTGAAATACCTATCAATCTGAGTGTACCAAGCACGGGGTGCTTCCTTCAGTCCATACAACGCTCTTTTGAGTTTGCACACATGCGACTCGCTGTTGAAGATCTCAAATCCTTCAGGCTTCTCAATGTACACGTCTTCCTCAATGATCCCATTAAGGAATGCAGTCTTCACATCCATCTGATGAATGTTCCAACCCATCTGTGCTGAGAGAGCAAGGATGGTCCTTATGGAAGAATACCGTGCAATAGGTGCAAAGGTTTCTTCATAATCAATCCCATCGATCTGTGAGAAGCCTCGGGCAAAAAATCTTGCCTTATACTTCTTGACACTCCCATCAGCAGCTTGCTTTACCCTGTAGATCCATCTCAAACCTACCACTGATTTATCCACCGGCCTTGCAACAATATCCCAAGCATTTTTTTTGACAATGGAGTCATACTCCTCCACCATGGCATCTACCCATGTGGGCTCCTGCGCTGCTTCTTCAGAAGAAGATGGCTTTGTCACAACACACTTGGTCATAAGAGCCATGTATCCAGTGAATCGGTCAGGTGACTGTCTTTGTCTGCGCTATAATGTAGGGACTCCTACATTCTCTGCCGCATCAAGCTTCAGTCTCTCAGCTTCTGTGGTATGCTTCCTGCCTGTTCTAATGTTTGGTTCTGCATGAGTGGACTCCTCCACTCCATGAATCTCCTCTTGTGGCTGATCCACATCTAGAGGCTCATCTTTGGGAGCAAGTAGCTCCTCCTCTACATGCAAGTGTAGCTCCCTCTCAAGTGACAACTTCATGGCCTTCACCTCATTGAATTTTATATCCCGTCACACCACAGTCATCCGACTGTTTGGAAAATACACATGATAATTATGGGGTATTTCTATGTACCCCACAAATATCCCAACTTCTGCAGTCAGCTCCAGCTTATTTCTGGCGTCCTTGGTCACATGAACATAAACAGATGAGCCAAAAATATTTAAATGAGAAACATCTGGTTTCTTACCAGTGAAAGCTTCTTCAGGTGTACTCATGCCAAGTACTCTATGAGGACAATGATTTTGCACATAAACTGCAGTGTTGCATGCTTCCACCCATAAGTGCATCAGTAGGCCCTGGTCATGCAGCATAGCTCGTGCAGCACCCACGATCGTTCTGTTCTTCCTCTCCGTGGCCCCATTCTGCTGTGGGTTATGAGGCACTATGATTTCTCTTCGAATTCCTTCTTTGCTATAGAAGTATTTAGATTCGTTCGAGATATATTCCCCACCATTATTTCTCCGCAGAGCCTTCACTTGCTTCCCTGACTCCTTCTCCACCAATGCTTTAAACTCACAGAACTTTGAGAATGTTTGATCCTTCTTTTTCATGAAGAAGATCCAGCATCTACGAGAATAGTCATCAACAAAAATAACATAAGAGGAATCAAGTTCAAATTGCGAGGCAAGGGCCTCGCCACCTGCAACTCCAGCAACCTTCTTGTTCTTCTTTTTCTGTGGGAAGTTAGTGGCGAGATGCCCATGTTCATGATAGTGAAAACACTTCACCTTAGACAAATCCAGCTTCTTGCCTTTAGCCTCAGATTTTGGGTGGGATTTCTTCCCCTTCCCTTTCCTTGCTTTGGCAGCCAAAGCACAATTCTCTTCATCATCATTCTTTGATGAATAGCCATCCCTGGTATTCCACCTTATCTCCTCCTACACTAGATCTGACCAAAGTCGCTCCCAATCCGGCATTTTCTCCCATCCATTGGCAAAGTCTTCATAGCTGTGCCAACTCTTCGGAAGCCCAAGGAGAGCCAAGCTCAACAAGTCATCATCTGCAACTATAATTCCCACACTCCCCAGCTCATCCCTACATTGGAAAAAATTCGTAAGATATTTTGGAATATTGTCGCCCTTCTCCATTTTGATGTTTCTAAGTTTATCTTTCAGCGCCAACTTCCTATGGTCGCTGCTTTGGAAAATATTTTTCAAAGCCTTCCACATTGAAAATGGTGTGGCTTTTCCGTGAAGTCTTGACACAATATGGTCTTTCACACCTTCCAACAGAATTCTTCTTGTCTTTGCTACCTTTTTTTTTCAGTCGTCAAGTAATGCAGCATCCGTCGAAGTGGGCTTAGGAACATCGCTATCGATGAACTCTTTCATACCATTATCTTCAAGCACCGCCTCCATCCTATCCTTCCAGGCTATGTAGTTGGAGCTGCCCTCGAGTGCATACTCCTACCACAACCCATTGAAAGACATTTCAATGAATAATCAACTGTCGCACCAAGAAATTCTTGTAACAAATTCGAAATGTCCACCAGCACAAAACTCAACACCGCTTCAATATTGCAATCTCCAGTGATTAACACTGCTTCGATACCATGTGGAAATTTATTAATGCTGATATGTATTACCGGATTCTCCTGATCTAACAAATTAATCTTATGTTAAATATAGAATCCTTCCACTTAATTCTTTGCAGAAATTAAATCGCCAATTGCGAAACACATGAAGAAAAAATCAATCACACATAACAAGATGTTTTACCAGGAAAGCTTAAAGCTAAAAACCCCAACTATCATATATTATTTATATCAATGGAATCTTGTAACAATATCATACAAAGCTTAGTACATCAAGCTCTCAGTACAATATACAATTTTCACACACTGTCATGCAGTAATTTGCATATCTATGCACCAATTTCTTGACTCCTGACAGCCTGCCTCCACTGCGCAATCCCTGCTGAAGAAGACCCCTGAATGCTTTCGATCTTGCCATGCTTGCACTGCGAAATCTTCATTGGCAACTCCAATGTCTGTGTAGATGCATTGAATGCATCACTATAGTCACAACATATAGTCCATCTCACCCTTTCACCTATCTCTCCACTGGGTCTCCATTGGAACTGACATGCAAGTAGTTAACTGTTGTATTTGTTCAGTTGCAAGTGAGTCACTAGTTGTGAATTAATTAACTAGTTAATTCACTAAACTCTCACTAGTGTATCATGAGTTACAACTAGCACAACTGAGTTTAACTCACTTAACTAAGTTAAACTAAATAACAACTCCCATAACTACTCTTCCAACTCTTTCACAACTTGCCACTATCAGTTATAACTGAGTCCTCCATGCATGAGTCACCAACCACCCTAGGAATTGTGTAATTCCTTCAGCCCATTGATGTGCCACATCTGTTCACTGAAATAAAGTGCTTCAAGAGAATAAGTTACTATTTATAGTCTGATTATTATTAAGGGCTAATAATAATCGACATGCAATCTATTTTTTAGATATGCAGTCTAAAAATAGACTTTGCCCATATGTCTAAAAATAGAATCTCATATATTTTCCAACTTGATCAACCATCTACAATAGCCTCCTGCTACTTATAGAATATTCTCACCATGTCTAAAATTAGACATACACCTAAAAATAGCCTGCGGGCACCACTTAGTGAAGGTGCTTAATTTTCACTAAGTTCACCATCTTATTGAATCTCAACAGTGTAAAAGGTTAAGGTGTTGCCTATGGGGAATGTATAATGCGTGAAGTGACAGACTGCAAGTGATGATATATGTTCACTTCAGGAGGAGGAGGAGGTAATGAAACACTAGGCTAGCCTTGAACAAAGTGCTAAGGTTTTGCCAATATTTCATTCTTCCATCCATCATTATTGGGAACAAAAAGAGGGAAATACATATGTGGTGGTACAAGGATTCCATTGCTTGGATCATGATGAATAGGGGGATGTTGAGATTGGATCGTAGGCTAGGGGATACGCTGGCCTGTAAGATTAACTATGATAAATTGAAGCAACTACCTAAGTTATTTTGAATCTCCATCAAAGTGAATTGACACCTGAGGCCTCCTATCTCTTCGTATCCCCAAGTTTTTGTCTCTATTTCCTCTTCCTCTGCCTCTGTTTCTATTAAAGAAACTTAGAATGTAATCATAAAAATTCAAGATACTTGTAGGTAATAAAAAATAAGGCATTCCAACATCAATACGTTAATCAATTATCTGAGTCGCAAAACACACAATGGGAAAATAATTTGTAAGGGAGAGAAATTTTCACTAACATGTCAACACAATTAATCCAATATTAAACAATGCAAAAAATAATTTGCGACTTCCCTTGTTGTACATATTCATCCCTGCCGTAGCCTAAAACCCCATGACCCTGCTTGACGCTGTTATCTCTGCCCGAAAACCTGCATCACAATAGTTCAAAATTCAAATTTAAGCAATCGGGCCGATCCTTTAAGATTTTGGCTCCCTTCCGCTCCGACCTACATATGACCCAGGTCAGAGAACCACAGTTCAAAGCAAGAAGGGGCATACTGCTTTAACAATCGGACGCAATAATGGCCATCCGATCTAGCTCAAATCGACGGTGCGGCAATTAACATATATGGTGGGTCCGCGCGCAGTCGATCGGCGATTTTCTTTGCTCCACCACTTTATTTCCCTCCGACGCAAGCACAGCCGTCGATCTTGTTTCAAGATCAGATGGCCCTGGGTTGATCGCAGCCCTGTTTTCAATCGCAATCGGAATATAAAAGATGTGCCACTCCCGCTCTACCCACTCTGCTTTCCGATTCCGATTGCCGATTCGGGTCCCACCTCCTGTGGCCATGTCATCATGTTTCACAAGCGTACGCTGCATCCTTCCTCCACCATTCATGTGTCCTGATAACGTGTCATGGTTTATGAACCTTTAGCCCGTTTATTCATTGTCGCCCCATTGATTTCTGCCTCGTCACTCTCCGTTTCTCCATTGTGTTCATGTGTTTCCTGTCACTCTGCGTCCTCTCAATGTCTTGCCTAAAATGTATCACCGACTTCATGGCCGCTGTTGTAACCACACTCCATATCGCCGAGTCGTTTTTCTCTAATGATTTGTGGGTTTTGCAGGTCTTCATTTGGCTTTGTTGGCGCTTTAATTTTCCGTCTCAATTGAAAAATCTAGAGCATAACCAAAGGACAGATCATACTGGCAGCAATTAAAGGAAGGAGCCGAGAGTAGGTGGAAGAGGTGACCACCATTAAAGAAGACAGGGATATGAACCCTCAGAACTCTCCAGATGCGTCCACCCCGCATTAAAGATCCAGGATTCAAATCCATAGCCGAAAGCCGAGAGTACAGTACATAAATCCAGATTGTTCCAAATCTCTTACGGCAGCAGATTTTCTTTCAGCCGCGGGTGACAAGTTGTGTATATTTTATTTCTCCCATTTTGTATATAAGGAGATTTTATCTCCCAGCATTTATTTCTTGTACAGGTTGTTCAGTACCATCATTTATAGCCAGTCATTCATAAGAGAAGGCGCGAATGTTTTCCGCCATTGGGTTTCAAACTGAGTCATTAATTGTGCCTCGTTTTCCTCCTCCTCGGGAAGTTTCTATCTTCTCTATAAATACTCAAAAGTAAGACATTGTAGAGGTTCCATATTTCTGTCAGCAAAACTGTGCAGCGAGAAGACTACTGTATTCATCTTGTAACATTTCTGTATGAAGTTTCAGAGCCCATAGGGTCTCAGTGAGGAGGGGTTATGACTGTATTGAGGATTCTGGTCTTTAGTATCTCACAGTATGTAACTTTTCTTATGTGTTAATATATCATCTCTTTTCATGCAAACTTTCTTCTTGTATCATGTTCTAGAATACGAGTGGCTCACTAGTTTGCAGTAAGGATTCATCTTAAGTGGTGCCCTTTCTGGGATTAGTCAAGCGCTTTAAATAGGCCTAGAAGTGATATGTTGTTCCATGATTCACTCTTTTCATAATTTCTGCTATATTAGTGGTTTAAGGATTCGTAAATTAGTGCGCCCTTCTGCCAGTAATATCTTCTTATGTTTCCTCACTGCCTGCACTTCCTGATATTTGATTTCTGTGATATATTATTTGAATCGGCCCTCTTTACAGTAAAGCGGTCTCTTAACTGTCTGATATTCTCATGCTGAAGTTTTACATGGTGTCTTTACTTTACTCCTATCTTTGTATCAGTTTCTGAGAGAGAATTTGGACCTATTAAATCTAATTTCATTTCCTTGTTTAGAACAAGAGATAGTAGGTGAGCTCCTTGGACTGACAACCCAAACTATAAAGGGCTCCTTGCTATATTAAGATGTCCTAGGCACTGGTCTATGGCAACTCTAGACTGTCTCTAGGGGGGTGACAAAATCATCCACAACATCTTTCTGGCGTCGTTGCCGGGGACACGAATTCAAGAATATATATTTCCCTGGGTTCGACATTTTATTTTCACTCTCTAATCAGGTGAGCATAGAGAGGTGAAGAGTTGCAGCTTTCTCACCTTGGCGACTCCACTGGTCTTTATTTGATAAATTTTATTGGAAGTCCTGGCTTCCCTGAAGCCCCATTTAAGGTCGGATACCTCCCAGCCGAAAACACCCGTGTCTGACCCGGAAAAGATTATTCATAAAAGAGCTTGGAAAGAGAAGAAGTCAGTTCGTCCCGAAAATCCTAAATATTCCGTTGAATATCATCCGCCTTCTTCCTCTCAAGAAGTTAGAACAGAAAAACCCGAGTTTTACTCAGAGACTCCACGTAGGGGAAGTGCCTGGATAGAAGAAGAATCTCATCCTACTTTCGAGGCTGAAGAGATTAAAGAGGTCACAGAAGTAGTTGTTGTTAACCGTGAGTTATTTCCATCTACATCTCAGGCTTCTGTGCAATATATTCCCATTGTTATTCACACTTCACTTCCTCCTACTCCTCTCCCTTCATCTGTATCTCAAATTGTTGTGCAACCCCCGCCTCCCCCAATGGCTAATGTTCCTGCTTTTTTATTAAACAAATATGCGCCTCTGGCCTTACCCCCAGTACTGCATGACATGCCACAAGATTACCTGAAGATTTTGCCAAGATTTAATGGTGAGAATGAAGTAGATGCTCAGAAGCACCTCGAGACCTTCTGCTCTTTCGCAGAGAACTTAAATGTTGAACATTTGGATGTGGTCCTGAGATTATTTGTACAATCCTTGGAAGGGGAGGCCAGAAAATGGTTTAAGACATTGGGGAATAATTCCGTGACCACCTGGGATCAAATGGAAAATGCTTTTCTCAGGAAGTGGGGGGGAAAGAAAGATTATGGAATGTGCCTTACTGAATTTAATACCATGAAGAAGAAACAGAATGAAGGGGTATCAGAGTTCATCAAGAGATTTAACAAGTTATATCTAAACCTGCCTCCAGAAATGAAGCCACATGAAGCCGCTGCCAAGGTAATTTTCATAGCAGCCTTTGATTCTGATTTTGGATTTGCGTTGAGGGAAAGAATGCCTGTCACCCTGGATGATGCTCAGACAGATGCTTTAGAGTTGGAGGCAAATTTTGCTGCCACGGGGAAGTTAAAAGGAAAAATAGAACCGGAAACTAAAAGAAAAGGCAAAGAGGAGGTTTCTACCTCTAGTCAAGAAAAAGATTCAGATAAAATGGATGAAATAAGCAAGATGATAAAGAAGATGGTCAAGCTAGAACTGGAAGCTAAGAATGCCGCTCCCAAGAACTATTATAATGCTCCAAACAGAGGATATAATCCTCAGTACAGAAAGCCCCTGCTACGCATAATGCCAGAATCAGCAAGACCAGTAATTCCATCCTTTTGTACCTCGGGAGGGACCAAGCAGATGACTCCGTTAGAGATGCGGCTTATAAACTTGAAGATTCAACTGGGTTTTCTAATAATGATGATATGGAGGCCCCCTACAAGAAGAAGACGAAGAGTGCGTAGATCGACCCACACGCAAGCAATTTGCTGATTTCATGGAAGCACAATTCAACGGCCAATATGATCTTAGATCCTCAAGGAAGAGGACCCGAACTCGTATGAGGAAGAGAAGCCTCGAGAGGAAACACTCGCCGAAGGAATCCCACAAAGAAGAGATGTATAGAAAAAGGTAAGGATCTCCTGAACACCCCCTTGCAGTCTAATGATTTGATTCCCTCCTCTTCTAAACTAGTCGGTCCTCCTAATGCTGAGCCAGTGTCAAAAGAAATCAAATCTTTAGTCGAAAATAAGGAGTCCAAAGAAGCTGCGATAGAAAAGCCCACATCTGCTTTCAATTTGCAAAAATAACTTGAGAAGATTAAGATTCCTGTCCCTCTGACTGAGTTGTTAAAACAACCTGCATATCAGTCTCAAGTTACCTCTTTTATTCTTCCTCCTGAACTACCAATCGCACCTGATAACTTAAATCTTCAAGAAGAAAGACCCATGGTAGTCTTTGGCCCACATGTCGAGGATATAGACCCTTCTACTCCCCCTTTTTATGTATCCCTAGTCATTCATGACCTGCTGTTACATAATTTTATGTTAGACTCTGGGGCCTCCCATAATCTCATGCCCTTGTCTGTCATGGAGCAACTAGGACTGTAAATTACAAGACCATACAAAGATTTATATTCGTTTGATTCTAAAAGAGTAAAATGCCTGGGAATGATTAAAGACTTGGTGGTTAATTTGGCTCAAATCCCAGCAAAAAGTGTGGTCATGGACATAGTGGTTTCTGATATCCCATCTCGCTTTGGCATGCTGTTGTCAAGGTCATGGGGTACCAAGATTGGGGGGTCAATTAAATTGGACTTAACATATGCTACTGTCCCAGTCTTCGGAGGTCAAGAGAGGAGGTTGTACAGAGAAACTCAATTTGTTAAGATGGTAACTAAGGCTAACTGCTCAGATAATTCCCCAATTTATGACAAAGAGGGAGACTTTTCATGTTTTATGTTAGAAGAAAATCAAAGTTACGCTCATGAGCCCCTTTTTGGTCAAATTCAGGCTGAGCAGCCTAAAGAAAGTCAGGAATCAGAAATATGGACCTTGCATTTTGATGGAGCCAATTCAAAGGAAGGCAATGGAGCTGGGGTATTGCTGATTTCTCCTACAGGAAAATGGGTGCCACTGTCTTTTAAACTGGAGTATGAGGCTACAAACAACGTAGCTGAGTATGAGGCATTATTACTGGGATTACAGGCAGCTAAAAACATGGGCATCCAGTGTCTAAAAGTGTTTGGAGACTCTGAGCTGGTCGTAAGGCAGATTAAAAATGAATGCCAAACTAAGCATCCTTGGCTCAGAGCATATAGAAATGAAGTATGGTACATGATAGAAAACTTCTTTTCAGCGTTTAACATACAGTTCATGCCCCGGGAGCAAAACAGAATAGCAGACTCTCTTGCGGTAGCTGCCAGTACTTTCCGTCCTCCTCAGAACCCGCTTCTCAGATATGAAGTGGAGGTACGGTACAGACCATCCATTCCAGACAATATAAAGCATTGGCAGGTATTCGAAGATGATTAACAGATGAAAATATTTATAGAGACTATGGGAGAATTCTCCAATATGGAGATTGATGATAATGGAGAAGAAGAAGTTGAAAATATTGCTGAAAATAAATGGGAAGAAAGAATAGCAGGTAGTAGAGTGCTGCAGCTGAAGGGTAATGTGATACCTAGAGGATTGGTACCTCTAGAGAGGTTATTCAATAAAGATGATGTACCCGTGCAGCCAAATAAAGTAGTAGAAGATAATCAAGTAGGAGATTTGAATCTGGGTACTTCCACTGACCCCAAAATTGTCAAATTATCCAAAAGAGTCCCAGAAGAATAAAAAGAAAAGTATCTGAAGTTATTTCAATATTACAAATATGTTTTTGCTTGGTCCTATGAGGACCTAAAAACTTTTGATGTAAATATTATACAGCATAAGATTCCACTAAGGGAAGATGCAAAGCCATACAAGCAGAAGCTCAGGCAAATAAATCCTTTGCTTCTGCCTTCTATTGAAAAAGAAATTAAGAAGTTGTTGAAGGCCAAGATAATTGTACCATTAAGATACTCAGAATGGATAGCGAATCTTGTTCCTGTCCGAAATAAGAATGGAGAAATAAGGTTGTGTGTAAACTTCAGGAATTTGAACAGAGCATCTCTCAAAGATAACTATCCACTGCCTAAAATGGACCACATCCTGCAGAAAGTGGTGGGAGCATCCAGAATGTCAATTATGGATGGATTTTCTGGCTACAATCAAGTAGCTGTGTTCCTAGAAGACCAGAAGAAGACCGCATTCACTACACCATGGGGAACCTTTATGTATGCGAGGATGCCATTCGGATTAATCAATGCATGAGCTACTTTTCAGAGGGCAATGGACATAGCCTTTGTCGGAGAACAGGACAAGTTCTTGGTGGTGTATCTTGATGATATCACAGTGTTCTCAAAGAATGATGATGAGCATATCGAACATTTGAAGAGAACTTTTGAAAAATGCAGAAGGTATGGCCTTTCTCTTAACCCCCGAAAATCTTTATTTGCATTAGACGAAGGAAAACTCTTAGGACATATTGTGACTAAAGATGTTGTAAAAATTGATCCTAAGAGAGTTGAAGTGATAAACAACATTCCTTTGCCAAGGAATAAGAAAGAAGTACAGGTGTTTTTAGGTCGGATTACTTTCTTGAGAAGATTTATCCCTAACTATGCAGAGATAGTTAGGCACATAACCAATATGTTGAAAAAGGAAAATGAAGTAAAATGGTCCCAGGAATCGAGAGATGCATTCACAAGGATAAAACAGGCATTTTCTGAAGCTCCTGTATTAGCGGGACCAGATTATAGTAAGCCATTTATGATATTTTCATTTGCTTCACCTCATACAATTGCTGGAGTGTTATTGCAGAAAAATGAAGAGGGATATGAACAACCCATAGCATTCTTCAGTCAGGTGCTGTATGATGCTGAATTGAAATATAATATATTGGAGAAGCAAGCATATGCCCTAGTAAAGTCCCTTAAAGCTTTTAGAGTTTATATTTTGCAATCTCATATTATTGCTTATGTTCCCACAGCAGCTGTAAAAGACATTCTAGTTCAGGGAGACAGTGAAGGCAGAAGGGGAAGATGGATTGCAAAAATTCAGGAGTATGATCTGGATATAAGGCCTAATAAATTGATCAAAGGACAGGGACTTGCCAAGATGTTATCTGAATCAAATCATCAAGCTCTGGGCATTAACTTATCCATGGTAGCAAAAGAAGAATCAGAAAAAGAAGAGGAACAGCAAGGACTAGAAATGGCCACTCAAAAGATACATGTGAAATATCTAACTAGTCCTTGGTATAAAGAAATTGTTGAATATCTTTTAACTCTTAGTTGTCCATCGGGCTGTGACAAAGTAAAGTACAGAGCTGTAAGGATGAAATCTCAGAAATACGTCATTGCCAATGGACATCTCTATTGGAGAGACCCTCTAGGTATACTGCTGCTATGCCTCACAGAAGATGAAGTGCAAAATGTAATGACGGAATTTCATGAGGGGATATGTGGAGGACATTACAGCTGGAAAGCTACCACCCATAAAATCTTGAAGGCTGGTTTTTACTGGCCAAAATTGTATTCAGATACTTTTGCTTGGGTTAGATCGTGTGACAAATGCCAAAGGTTTGCAGAAAGGCATAAATTAGCAGCATTGCCCTTGATCCCTATTCATGTAAATGAACCATTTCAGAAATGGGGATTGGATTTTATAGGTGAAATACATCCCCCATCGAGTGGCCAACATAAATGGATTCTAACAGCCACAGATTATTTTACGAAATGGGTGGAAGCCATACCTACCAGAAAGGCTACAGATGTTGTAATAATGAATTTTATAGAAGACAATATCATGTCCAGGTTTGGTTGTCCTGCAAGGATCGTAACCGATAATGCACAAGCTTTCAAGTCTGCTAGGTTTGTGAAGTTCTGCCAAAGATACAACATCATCCTCACGCATTCTACAGCATATTATCCACAGGGAAATGGTCTAGCAGAGTCATCCAATAAAACCCTGGTGAGAGCCCTGAAGAAGACAATAGTTGAAAATCAGAAAAAATGGGACTCTAAATTGAAGTTTGCTCTATGGGAAAACATGATAACCAGCAAAAGAGCAACAGGGAAGTCACCCTACGAGCTGGTATATGGACGGGCTGCAGTGTTTCCTTTGCAATTAGCATTGCCAGTGGCACGTTTCATGCAGGAGAACCAGGAAGAACCCGATGGCATGATCCGAAGAATTAATCAGCTGGTAGAATTGGAGGAAACAAGGAACCAGGTAGATCAGAGATTGATAGAATACCAAGAGAAAATGAAGAATGTCTTTGATCAGCACGCAAAAGATAGGAACTTTCAAGTCAGAGACCTGGTTCTTAGATGGGATGTTCGCAGAGCAGAAAAGGGCAAACATGCTAAATTTGATCCATTGTGGTTCGGGCCATTCAAAATATTGAAGCTGGGAAGAAATAACACTTTATATTTAGAAAATCTACAGGGTGATTTGTTGGATGCACCCGTGAATGGCCAGTTCCTCAAGCCTTATTTTCAATTCTGACCCAGGCCAGGAATACCTGATTGTATATATTGTATATAATTTGTTTTGGCTTTTATTTTTATATAGGACAAGAATGCTGATAATTACTTGAAGTAAAGGTGCAGGGGAATTCAAAATAAGATGAAATAATTGATGGTCTGCATGTTCTCGACATGCCCGAGGACAGGCATGCCGTCCCCAGATGGAGCCGATGTTGTACATATTCATCCCTGCCGTAGCCTAAAACCCCATGACCCCGCTTGACGCTACTATCTCCGCCCAAAAACCTGCATCGCCATAGTTCAAAATCCAAATTTAAACAATCGGGCCGATCCTTTAAGATTTTGACCTCTCCCGCTTCGTCCTCCATATGACCCAGGTCAGGGAACCGCAATTCAAAGCAAGAAGGGGCCTACTGTTTTAACAATCGGATGCAATAATGGCCATCCGATCTGGCTCAAATCGACGGTGCGTCAATTAAGATATATGGTGGGTCCGCGTGCAGTCGATCGGCGATTTTCTTTGCTCCACCACTTTATTTCCTTCCGATGCAAGCACAGTCGTCGATCTTGTTCCAAGATCGGACGATTCTGGGTTGATCGCAGCCCTGTTTTCAATCGCAATCGGAACATAAAAGATGTGCCACTCCCGCTCTACCCACTCTGCTTTCCGATTCCGATTGCCGATTCGGGTCCCACCTCCTGTGGCCGTGTCATCATGTTTCATAAGTGTACGCTGCATCCTTCCTCCACCATTCGTGTGTCCTGATAACGTGTCATGGTTTATGAACCCTTAGCCCGTTTATTCATTGTCGCCCCATTGATTTCTGCCTCATCACTCTCCGTTTCTCCATTGTGTTCATGTGTTTCCTGTCACCCTGCGTCCTCTCAATGTCTTGCCTAAAATGTATTACCGACTTCATGACCGCTGTTGTAACCACACTCCATATCGCCGAGTCATTTTTCTCTAATGATTTGTGGGTTTTGCAGGTCTTCATTTGGCTTTGTTAGCGCTTTAATTTTCCACCTCAATTGAAAAATCTAGAGCATAAAAAAGGACAGATCATACTGGCAGCAATTAAAGGAAGGAGCCGAGAGTAGGTGGAAGAGGTGACCACCATTAAAGAAGACAAGATATGAACCCTCACAACTCTCCAGATGCGTCCGCCCCGCATTAAAGATCCAGGATTCAAATCCATAGCCAAAGGCTGAGAGTACAGTACTTATATCCAGACTGTTCCAAATCTCTTACGGCAGCAGATTTTCTTTCAGCCGCGGGTGACAAATTGTATATATTTTTTATTACTCCCATTTTGTATATAAGGAGATTTTATCTCCCACATTTATTTCGTACGTAAGTTATCCAAGCATCCATCATTTATAGCCATTCATTCATAAGAGAAGGCACGAATGTTTTCCGCCATTGGGTTTCAAACCGAGTCATTAATCAGGCCTCGTTTTCCTCCCTCTGGAAGTTTCTATCTTCTCTATAAATACTCAATGCAAGACATTGTAGAGGTTCCTGTGATTGGCCAAGCAAACTGTGCAGTGAGAAGACTACTGTATTCATCTTGTAATATTTCTGTATGAAGTTTCAGAGCCCGTAGGGTCTCAGTGAGGAGGGGTTATGACTGTATTGAGGATTCTGGTCTTTGGTATATCTCAGTATGTAACTTTTCTTATGTGTTAATATATCATCTCTTTTCATACAAGTCTTCTTCTTGTATCATGTTCTAGAATGCGAGTGGCTCACTAGTTTGCAGTAAGGATTCATCTTAAGTGGTGCCCTTTCTGGAATTAGTCAAGTGCTTTAAATAGGCCTAGAAGCGATATGTTGTTCCATGTTCACTCTTTTCATAATTTCTGCTATATTAGTGGCTTAAGGATTCATAAATTGGTGCGCCCTTCTGCCAGTAATATCTTCTTATGTTTCCTCACTGCGTGCACTTCTTGATATTTGATTTCTGTGGTATATTATATGAATCGGCCCTCTTTACAGTAAGCGGTCTCTTAACTGTCTGATACTTTAATGCTGAAGTTTTTACATGATGTCTTTACATTAATCCTATCCTTGTATCAGCCTCTGAGAGAGAAATTGGACCAATTCAATCTAATTTAATTTCCTTGTTTAGAACAAGAGATAGTAGGTGAGTCCCTTGGACTGACAACCCAAACTATTAAGGACTCCTTACTATATTAAGATGTCCTAGGCACTGGTCTATGGCAACTCTAGGCTGTCTCTAGGAGGGTGACAAAATCATCCACAACACCCCTAATAACTTTCAGAGGTGTAGACACTTGTATATATAGTGATGTTTTATAATAATGAAACGCTCAAAGGAGTCGTGTTTTATTTTTTATTTTATTTTGCAGGGACAAAACATGAAACAAGTTTTTATGTGGTCTTATGGGTTTCAAATTATTCTATTTGGAAGTGAAATACAAACATTGCATATATAAAATGAATGAAGATCGTGCACACTGCAAACATTACAATGAAAAAAATTTGCCTTGTAGAAAACAATGGTGGTATAATATGATTTTCAGAGGGTAAATGATCTGAGTTAGCCATGGACAAACACACTATTAATTCATAATACTTAGATTAGGGCGAAATAAATTTATTCGTTCTATGGAAGGAAACCATGGTCTATGAAATACAAGGTGAAATTTTCGTGGTAGAGAGACTCATGCCTTTTCCTTTTAAAAAAAAAATAAAAAAATCAACAAAGATCATAGTCATATGCATTTTTGACAAAGGTCATATTTGAAATGCCTTTTTTAAATATTAACAACAATGTTATGACAAGGACGAGTTTTTTTTCCTAGGTCATGTATGATAAACAAACTAAAACATTTGTGCACCGACAACATCACACGATTTAATGCCCTATACAATGTAGTCTCAAAGGATCCCATGGACAAGAGAATAGGGCAGGTAATAATATTTTAGGGATTTACTAACAAGTTTTACATGTCCTATAATACAACCCATTAGCGTTAACTATAGTTTTAAAGTAAAAAAACCCAAATCATAGTTAAGAAACCTTTGGATACACATTTGGTAGAATAAATTGTATCATTTTGGAAAAAAAAATATGACTATGTTGATTAGCTCTGTTTTACCAAACAAGGAGCTTAACTCTTGTAGTAAGACATAATTGTCACTTATTATTAGTTATCATGAAAAACAAATGTGAAGGCTATAATGGCTCAAAATAATGTATGCTCATTCTATAGATTTAATGAAGGCGCCAGGTGATTTATGCCCGAGGGTTAACCTCAAAGGCTCACACCATACTGCACAATAAGAAAAGAAAAAATATAGACTCTAGAGCAAAAGAAATTTGGAATATTTCAACACAACCCTTTTTTGCTTTGGAAACAAGAAAGTTTACAAATTTTATGAGAAAAAATGTATTACTAAGTCTCAGTAACGCTTACTCGAATTCATAGGAAAAAATACGGTTTCAGACCCAAACTATGACTATGCCAAGCAACATTAAACCAAACACAGAGAGAGGGTAGTGCAGGGATTGACAAACTCAGAGCAATCTCAAACTCATTAATGCATGGAAAAACTTGTTATGTCATACTTGGTAACCTGATACAGTGAGGAAAAAACATTGTGATGGATTCCAATTCTGGTCTCAATCTCCTAATATGAATAAATGGTTGCCAAAATATCCTGTAGTATAACTGAAAAAATAAAACTAAGGATGCAAATAACCCCTGAAAGTCCGCGGGAGGGTGAAAAAATGGTGTGAAAAGGCCAAGGATAGTGAGTGGGAGAGTAAATGTAAGAGTAAGGAATGGTGAGTTGTATTGGCATATCAACATACAATACAGGTTATAAATTTCCATGTGAAGGTTGAACCCTAACATTCAGAAATGTAATAGTTCCATAACAATATATTTAACGCACATGAGACGACTGACTCAACATGGAAATCAAATGGCATAAAAATTGTTAAGAAATTGCATCGTCGGGTCGAGGAGTGAGATTTACCATTAAATGAGGACCTTGGATGATGGACAATGCATTCAAAACATGGAGCACGAGTAGTGACAGTGCGACATTCTTGGTTTCTTGGCTAGCAAGTGATGAGGTGAGAAATGATCAAATTTGAAGGTCCAATCTTAATTTCAATTAGAAGGGAATATATTCATGCCACCCTTCCATAATGAAAATGTTAGAAAAAAATTATTTCAATTGACAATAGTATATTATCTTTATATTTCATTTTCAAAAAGAAAAAACCAACAATCTTTATGTTAATAATAGATTGTTACATATAAAATGATTTTCAATATAGACCCCATTTATGGTGAGATATCTCAAGAAAAATATTGACCCTCGATAGGAATACATGACTACATGCCTCTATACAACCTTTATTTGTGTGAACAGGAAAATATAATCGACCTGCATTAGAATTTTAACTACTAGGCAATGAAAATCAACTTCAAGTTGTTGCAGCCAAAAGTTTTCAAGTGTGCAACTATGTTCTTATTTTTCAATGATAATGAGTATAACCACATATCACATTTTTTTTGCACCCTACGAGCCTCCTACAAAGGATTATGTCCATTTTACTTTCATTAGAATGTCATATGGAGAGCTACAAATGGTGACAAGTAAATTAAATGCAGCTAAGTTTGACACTGAATGGCTCCAACTATAATAGAAGCAAACAATGAGCCTAATAGTGACCGACTGTAGGAATAGTAGGTCAGATTATTAACTTTCTAGAATAGTAGCTTATAATGGCTATGGGTCAATGTATATAGCTATAAGGTTACTACATTGCACTAAACTTGCAGAGATTGTCAGTAGGCCAAGGATCATAGAGAAAATATTATAGAAGGCATGTTTTTCTAAAAATAAGAAACATCTAGGAAAAACAACAATTTTAAGTTATTTCACCTTGCTAATAAAGTTATTTTTTAGCCCTGAAGACAATGGCCTAGCATATCATGCCACCCACCAAGGCTCAAATCTCGTGGAGGCACGGATAAGTGGTTAGGGTTGGCACAAGTATTAGGTCTTTTTGATGGAGGAGAACACCTATCATGGAGTTTTAGTTCTTGTGATTAATGGTTCACCTTCGTAAGGTAGCCTGGCCTATGAAAATGTACCACTTGTGGTTTCTATGATATTCAGGCTAATATAGTGCTCGCTATAGTGTACCTAATATAGTCCCCACTGGGGTTTAAGTACTACCAATAAATTACAGTGGTTTTTCTCGCACATGTGGATGTATAACAACACATACAATAATAGTTAGAAACTTTAGTGGAATAGATAAATTCCTTTAGAAGCTACTTATCGAGATAACTGAATTGAATAGTTTTAATTCTAAATATAGGCATGTTGGCCTCATCATCATAAGATGAAGCTAGTTAAAAAAGAAAACCTCGCCTGCTCGATGCCTGTAGGGAAAAGGAAGTCCCAACGTATAAATAATTGTAGAAAGGTTCTCTATACCCGTGTATAATATTTAGTAAATCCTAAAATATATAGGGTATTCATAACTAGGCTCATTTTGCATTAAGGACCCTCTAAAAAAAGACGAAACCCCTTTTCAATTATTCTGAAAATGCTAGTGGATATTAGAATATTGAATTTTTCATGAGTTGATGCCCTACAAAATCATTGCATACCCAAACCATGAAAGTAATGCAAAATTCTAGTTAGTGAACTAAATTCATAGAATCAAATCTGATTTCAAATAGAGGAGAAAGGCCTCTTGGAAAATCAATGTCCGAATAAAAGTATAAGGTTGAGAAATGACATAAATAAAGTTCAGAATGATCAAGAATGAGGTGGCATTCCCAAAAAAGTGTAGGTGGATGAATTGTTACTAATGTCGAGAGTTGTACTTGATAGCCTTTGGAACCAGCCTTGCATATCCAACATGGTATTGAGGATGACAACACTTGTACAATGGGGATATCTTTGACAGGTAAGAGCGAAGCCAAATAATTGATGTAGCTCTTGTCTACCAGATTTCCAAATATTTTGGGCATATGCAATAGAAATAAATTCAAAAATACAATGGAGTTGTGTTTTTCTACCCAACATATACCAACATCAATTAAATACCAATATACAAGGACAAAACTACCTCCGTCTCTACCCACACCCAAGCATGAAATAATTTTTCAACTTGGTAGAAAAAAGTTATATTCAGCTAAGGCATTTTTAGATTGTCAAGGAATCCAACCTACGATATTCTTCAAATAAGTATTAGCTTTAAAGGCTATGTCATACTTATAAAATATTTAATTTACAAAATAAATACTGAACAAATTAATATAAAATAAAGACTGAAAAAAAATCAAATAAAATTACAGTACATCACCATACAACACATCAACATAGGGATTTGATGAAGGAGTTCACCCCTCCTGGGCTATATCTCCTTGGTCTAGCTTCCATGGCTTGGGCCTCTATATTATCCTAAAATTTGAAAAATGATGTGTTTACAATGCTTTTATGCTCCCGAAACTTGCACCAATGAGTTCAAAATGCCCATAAATGGTCATCTAGCCTCTTTTTGCTCCTCATTTAGTCGAAAACTGACACAATTATGAAATTTTCTAGTTTTTCCACAATTTTAGGCCTAAATTTAGGTAACTGGAGCAAAATTTGGTTAGTTGGCGCTAAAACTAGTAGTTTTGCTAGATTTGGCGAACCGCCAGACTAATCTGCATTAACTTAATTAAGCACCATTAGCTCTAATTAAATGTGTTCAACCTTTAAACCCACGCTTAGTAGATAATCCATATTAGCATTAAGTAATGGAGTTTAAGGTTAATTAATGGCAGATTAATGGATTTAAACTTTGCGCTTAACTTTTATCCCTTCGGTGCTCTGTCGTGGTCACAAGCCTTGGTTCCATGGCTTGGGGTTGGCCCCCTCCCATGCGCTTAATTAGCTCCAACTGTGCTTAATTAAGTTAATGCGGATTAGTTTGGCGGTCTACCAAATTTGGTGGAACTGCCATTTTTAGCGCCAGCTAACTGAATTTAGCTCCAGTTAGCTAAATTTAGGCCTAAAATTGTGGAAAAACTGGAAAAGGTCATAATTAAGTCATTTTTTGACCAAATTAGGAGCAGAAAGAGGCTAGATGACCATTTTTTGGCATTCTGAACTCATTGGTGCAGGTTTTAGGAGTAGAAAAGCATTGTAAACACATCATTTTGAAAATTTGAGCATAATATAGAGGCCCAAGCCATGGAAGCTGGACCAAGGAGATGTAGTCCAGGAGGGGTGAACTCCTTCATCAAATCCTTGTGTAGATGTGTTGTATGGCGATGTACTGTACTTTTATTTTTTCTTGTTTAGTCTTTCTTTTATGTTAATTTGTTCATAAAAATAACATAAAAATCACTCATGAGACTCAATCACTTGCAAGAGAACTTGAACCCTTAAGCACATATAAGACATTGTTTACAAAATCTGAAAGATAAATTAGCACAACAACACTAACATACTTCATTTAGATCATTTTTGGTATCAGATCTTTAGGTTTTGTTGTGCAAGAAGGGATCTAATTGTTTGCAAGTTTGTTTCATGCTTACAATGTTAAAACTCAAAAGAGGAGAAGGGAAGTTGGTTGAAAGCCCTACAGTTGGGTCAAGAGGAAGAAGGGAAAGTTTTCCAAAGTCTTCAACACCATCACTTCTTCAAGTTGAACTTGAGTCTTCAGCGAGCATGTCTCATGAAGGAGAACTTACCATGACATAAGATGAGAGAGCATTCAGAAAGGCATTTTTTGATATGACTGAGATGGTTAAGGTCCTCTATGAGGAGAGGAATTTAAGGATGTAAGAAGAAAGTTCTAGGCCTCCAAGAGGAGAGGGTTCTCCAGGAGGGGGATGCCATGGAGATGGTATAAAGCCACCATCCACTCCACCATCATCCTCACCACCATCTTCACCTTCCTCTTCATCATCTTCGACTACCACCCTTACTTAAACTTGATGTTAAATTTGAGCTTCCGATGTATAATGGAAAAGTGAATGCAGAGAAACTGGATAATTGGATTCATCATTTGGAGGTTTATTGCAAAATTCAGAACCTTCAAGAGGATGACATAAATATTCAATCCACTTCCTTGAGAATTGAGGGCACAACACTTGTATGGTGGGAATCAAAGACACAACATGAGATTAAAAACCAAGGTAAGATCTCAATGTCTTGGTCTAATTTTATTGCTACCATTAAAAGGAAATTATATCCTCTAGCTTACATGCAAAAATCCATTATGGACTGGCATAATTTTAGACAATTAAAAGGGAAAAGTGTGCGAGATTACACTCATGAATTTAGGAAAAGAGCTCTTATTTTGGGTGTCAATTTATCTTCTCAAGAAACTTTGTTAAATTATATTGGGGGTTTTCAAAACTATCTTAGACATACTATTCTCATGTTCATTCCCACAAACTTAGATGAGGTTTGTGTTCAAGCCATACATCTAGAAGCAAGAGGGAAACATAGCGCATAAGAGAAAAGTGATAGTTTCCTTGAGTATGAAGGCAAAGGAAAACGGTAAGTTTAATGGAAGAGGAAATAAAATGGTTCTATTAAAATAGAGAAAAATAAACTCACATGTAAAAATTGTTCAAAAAATGGCCATGATGAAGACCATTGTTGGCAACTCCATCCAGATTTGAAGCCAAAACAACTTAAAAACAAAGAGAAGGAGAAAATTATTGCAATCATTGAACATGACTTAGGTTTAGATTCAGGAGATGAAACCAAGATTACAAAAATGGTTTGAAAGGTAAGAACATAGCAAGCACTAGTTCTTCAAGTTGTTCCAATGTAACTCAAGATGAAGATACAAGAATTGAACTCTTTCATATTAGAGTCGTTTCAAAGCATACCAAGATAGACACGCTATTTGATAGTGGTTCTCAAGCTAATTTGATTTCTGAAGACTTAGTTAAGAGGTTAAACCTTGAAATTGTTACACATCCAAGACCTTATCCTTTAGCCTATATATGCAAGAATGAAAACTTGCAGGTAACAAGGAAGTGCATCCTAAGGTTTGTAATCAATTTAAGCTTTCTTGACGAAGTTGAAATTGATGTAGTTCCACTTGATATTTTAGGTATTGTTTTGGGAAATCCTTATCTTTATTATAGGAGGGCAGTATTTCATCACCATGAGAATAAGTACCACTTGTTCAAGGATGGAATTGAGTACATAGTTAGAGCACTTATGAAGAATAGGAGTTTGTCTCTTGTACATGCAAGAGAAATGAAGAGAATAGTGAATGCAAGTCAAAATTTGGCTTTGTTAATGTTCAAGCATAGTGATGTTTTGAATGATACCTTTCAAAAAGGTGTGTCAATTGAAAAATATGATTTCATTGAGGTTACTAATTTTTTTAATAAGATTCTTCAGGGCTCTAACATGTTGCCTTCGAAAAGAGGTAAACAAGATGTGAAAGATTTGCAACAGTCCACATTAGTGTTGAACAGTGATGGGAACAAGATGTCGATGCAAGACAGTGAAAATGTCAAAGAGAAAAATTTGACAAAGAAGGAATAGGTTCCACAAGTATTTGTTTTTTGTTTGAAAATGGTACATGGAAATGGCGAAAACACTTGGTCAAAAGTTGATGCAAGTAAAAGGCAAGACAAGATAAAAATCGCCATGTCGACAGTGTTCGAGGTGAGACAGTTTTCAAGTTTTCTTTGATTAATGACCAAGGTGGGAACAAGTTTTTATTTTCGTGGACAATTTTTTGTTCTTAAATTCTAGGAAATTGCAACATGATGGTGTCTACAACAACAAGATAGGGTCTCCAGAATCAAGGAAAAAGTTTAGTTTTTTTAAAATATCAAATTGTTGAAATTGGGAAAATTTCAGTGGATTGAGATTGGAAGGGTGAGGGAACTATACCCTCATCCACATGTTTAGTAATGAAATATCTTTTGGGTTCCAAAAGGCTTCCAGTGGGGAGGAATGATCAAGTGCTCATAATTAAGCTCAAAAATTAAAGTTCTCAGAATGTTGTGAAACATGAACAATTGCATAGTGCTCGTCGTTCTGAATCCAATGCAATTTGTTTCAAGCGAAATGGACTCCTTATTCTCCCATAAATGATTTATGTTCATTTTTCTAAACATGCAAAAAAATGATGACAAGGAGCCCAATTAGTATGCCATGTTAGCAGTATGGATTGCTGACTAGGCTCCCTATCATCATTTTTTTTGCATGTTTAGTAAAGTGAACAGAACTCATTTCTAGGAGTATACAGAGTCCATTTCGCGTGAAATGAATTGTGTCGGATTCATAACGCTGAGCACTATGCGGTCGTTCAAGTTTCAAAACATTATGAGAAATTTGATTTTTGAGCTTAATTCTAAGCACCTGATCAGTGTGCATGGCCATATTTTTGCAAGTCATGTGTTGAAACTTAAAATGTAAAATTGATGATGTGTTTTCCATGAATTGTTAAGTGACAATGATATTTTTGCCCCGTATTGATAGCTGGGGTTTTAATTTCCATTTTTATGTAAACTTGACCACCGAGTATGTGTTATAAACTCATGGCAAGTATGAGATGCTTGGGTCATAGTTGTTAATGTAATAGAGCAGGTAATTTACAAAATATTATACTACAAGATTGTAGAGGATACAAGTGTTGGTTCATTGCTTATGGCTCTGAAGGACAAAGGTGAAGGAGAAGGAAGGGTGGCCTGTCAGGACACTTGTGGTGTAGACAATGTACACAATAGTTGTAGATTATGTTCATGATTTTGGTGGAATAAAAGCTCCTCAGTGGGGAGGATTAATCCAAGTGGCTGTAAAGACACTCAAATGTCAAAGGGGGTTTATGATAGCTCAAAATTCAAAGTGGTCAGATTACTCTTGAACAAGGTCTAGATTGAAGTTCTCGTCACCCTGATTCCAACGATACGAACGACACCCAAATCCAAGTTCGTATGAGGAAGATAGATCTCTTTCAATTTTGACAGGACAAGGGAGAAGTGGGGCCCATAGTGTGCCACATGGAATCCTAGTGAGCAAGTGGGACCCACATGGCAGTCCATTAGCCATTGACACATGGCATCCTTTCATTGACCTCTTTACCCCTGTAAAAAGACAAAAATAATAATAATTAAAAAAATAACCATATAAAAACAATCATTTAATATATATATATATATAGTATATAATTTTTTTTGGTGATAATCACATCAAATAATATATTTCTGACGCGTTTCGAACCAGCCAGTGTGGTTCATCATCAAGACAAGATGAGAAATATGATCAATAAACCAGTTTAAATAGATAAAGGGAACACTCTAGCTAGTCGTTATAAATAACGGCTAGTTTGACTCAAACAAGAAAATTAAAATTAATTAATAACTATATATATCACCATCACATTTGCATTGAAGATGCTAAGGTGATCGCGAGGATTGACCATTTGCACCACCGTAAGTTAAGGGAAGCCTTAGAAATTGAAAAAAGAGTAGTTAACCTTAACAGGGATGATGGGAGGAGTGTTAGCAGATGTTGGATTCCCGCCCTTCACTCTTATTTGTTGTTTTTCTCGCCTTGCTTTCCCTCTTGTTTGTTCTCCTCCTCTTAACCCCCCCCCCCCCCTTACTTATTATTATTATTATTTATTATTATTTATTTATTAATAAATTTAATTTTCTTGTTTGATTCAAACTAGCCTTTATTTACAATGGCTAACTGGAGTGTTCCCTTTATTTATTTAAACTAGTTCATTGATCAGATTTCTCATATTGTCCTGATGATGAACCACAATGGCTGGTTCAAAACGCGTCGGCAATATATTCTTTGATGTGATTATCACCGAATTTTTTTATATATAATTTATGGATCACAGAAGCCAAATTCCTAATATATATATGGTTATTAAATAAAACAATATATATATATATATATATATATATATATATATATATATATATATATATATATATATATATATATATATATATATGTATATGTATATATATATATCTATATATAACAAAAATAAATAAAAAATCAAGTATCAAAGTCATATTTTGTTGAAAAAAATCTAACGAATTCAATATATTAGAAAGGGTTATTGGTAATATAGTAAAGGGTGTATATGGTATGGTTGGTTCTAACAACCCTAACTGTATTAAAAACAAAATGGTTACCAAAGCCACTATTGCTGTATAATGTTGCAGAATTCAAAAACAAAACAAACGGGCGCCCACATCATATGCCATCAGTTAAACGGTGTCACTGCACCATTAACAAACCGCTAGCCCAAAATAGTTTACTATCGATGGCTATGGGAATGATTATGTAACAACGCCCAAAAATATTTCATATGCGCCCAATTTATAAGGGGCAAGATTTGATCCCCCGAACCTGTTCAACCAACCACCGAATTTACTATTAGACCAAACTGTGCCATGTTGAAATCCCTGCTGGAAACATATAAAAACCACAATCTTTTCATTCGACGAGGACAAAAATGGAGCCATGAGTGCCCAACACCGAACGGAGGAGCAGACCAGCAGAGCTTTGATGTAATGGAACCATACACCAGGTGACAAAACCCTGAGCCAAGTGGAATTGTGCAGAGGCATAACCTTGCCCAGACAAAGAGGCAGTGGAACCATGAACTGAAGAATTTTCCATGGGAGGTAAAAATTCATTTGATCAGAATGGTGTCAAATTTATAGTCAAATTTTGCAGGGAAAGCAATGGCGATATCAGATTCTCCATTTGAGGAATGAATTTCCAATCAGCTCATGGAGCACAAGCTTTGGAGAATCACGGGGGAATATAAAAGATTCTTGTAGGCCCATATTTTGACGATGTCGGAATTTGATGAATGGATAGTCGATTTTACACCACTCAACGCCATAAATTCAGTGGTGCAGTTAGCTTTTGCAGCTGAGAAATTCATTTTTTGATCAACCTCAGAAGTGAAGGTACATGAAGCAGTCATGACATGTTTTCTTTCATAATTGTTGAGAGGATGTATTATGTTTTAAGATCCTTGTTTGATGTTATGTTGCGGGATCACTTTTGCCTCATTATGTGAGATGTATTTAGCTTTTCATGCTACGTATTTTTTATTAGACAAACTACCCTATTTGAGGGCGTATGACCTTGCTATGACAAAGTGTTGTCCATGTACATCATCATCTCTTACAACTTTCTATGAAGCAGTCCACACCATATTGACATCGAGCCTGGAGACGAGCCCACACTAGGTGAACTTCGTTATCAAATGTTTCGTGTTCTTGTGTCGTGGATTGTCGTCATGTTTCCTCTTGCTTAAGCATGCATATGTGTTATTTTATGCTCTTTTAAAATACAATTCTAACAAAATCACAAAATTAAAATATCATGGGTAAATCCGGTAGTTGACGAGGCTGGATTACTAGTGTTGGACTGTCTTGTCACGCAAGTGCTAGCTCCTCCTTGAGCTTGCAATGTATATACCCATAGTTCATTCTAGTTATGGGCTATGATGTTGAAGGAAGGAATTGTGGAACGAAGGATTATGCTCGATCGAGGGGTAGAGTGGTCAAGCGGGAACGTTGTTGATGATTTGAGGTGGACTTGATGAATTGATGTAATTGAATCAATTTCAGACTAAAAGGATGCTCAAATAAAATTAAAATTTCACCAAATAATCTATGGATCTAAAAACTTAAACTTAGCAATAGATCTTTAACAAAAAAAATTGAAGCAAAATTTTCCAATTTTCTTTTCCTTAATAAAAGTTGAGCAATTTGCAAACCAATTAACAACTGATCAATTTTATGGAGTTTTCCAAAAGCATGCAAAGCTAGAATCTCCTCTTCACACCATCTGTATCATTGTGCTAGAAGTGTCCTCATACACACACAGTTTATTATGAAATCTGCAAGAGTTTTCACACAATCACTCAACACTCTTGCAAGAGAAGATAAACAAACTTTAAATAATATAATGTCCTAAACTAATTTTGTTATAGATCACTTATTTCATTTACAAGTGTTCATTTACATTTAATTCATTTGTAACAACAATCCTAACTATTTTCCTAAATTACTTCCTAAAAAATGACACCTTCTAAATGTCATATCTTTTACAACAATCAACTAATCTAAAATATCTTCAATATTTAATTAAATATTCTAGATAATTAGATTTTAGACTCTAAATAATTAAACTATAGTTTATATATTTTGAATTACCTAACCAAAAAAACTTCTTGATATCTATCTCTATTCCAATATATTTTAATTTAATAAAAACTTTGGTCAATTTACTGAAAACAAAAAAAACATGTTCAATTTTTTTTATTATTTATTTATTTATTTATTTTTTTCTTTCTGATATACACATTTTAGTGATAATTTTCTCAATTACCATGAATAATAATTTAGTGATAATTTTCTCAATTACCATGAATAATAATTATTTCAACTTAATTATAATATATTATTTTATATTCACTTAGCAATACTAATTTTTGAATTTTCACCAAAATACAAACCTATTATCTGACCTTATTAATTTGAATAGTATTTTGGAAATGCATTATTGAACAAATTACCAAGTATACTCAATGGCCTATATGTTATTGCAGTTGCAATAATTTTTGTAGTTCAAATGGTTTTTGAAGATTATATTTGTTATATGTGTATGTAATTTATTTACGAGTCTTATTATGCCTTTATCCAAAGGAAAAAGGAAATGGATATATGTATTTTTTTTAAATCATAATTGAACTTATTTGAAAGTTTGACGATCGTGCATAGTAATAGTTATATATATTTATTAATAAAATATATATATATATAATAAAGAAAAGAGTATGTTTTTAAAATGTGTCTATAAAAAGTTTATAATTTAAAAAAATTATATATATATATATATATATAATAAAAATATTTTGAAACTAAGTATAAAAACATCTATAATCACATTAATTCAAATCAATTACCATTTCAAATGTTATAAATAACTTTTTTACAAATTTATTTGAGAGCTAGGTATTAAAAAATATTAAGTAATATGTAAAAGCATTTTGAAAAATATTAAAATAAGAAAAAGTGTAATTAATTGGATTTAATTTGTGTGGTTGAGAAAATTATTGTTAATTTCTTTATCTATGATTGAATTGATGTAATATGTTCAGTTCATAATGAGTATTTTATGTGATAAATTGAGATTATAATGAGTATTTTTTTGTAAAAACTTGTAACTTTGATATCTAAGTAGTCTAATCACTAAGCTAAGTCATAAACACATTATTATAATTGAAAGTTATGACATATTCTACCTCTAAACTAGTTAGTTTTTTTGGGGTTTTTTGTAACTTATCATAATTGATTTGGTTATAATTAAGCTAAGTCATAAACACATTATTATAATTGAAAGTTATGACATATTCTACCTCTAAACTAGTTAGTTTATTTGGGGTTTTTTTGTAACTTATCATAATTGATTTGGTTATAATTAACTTGTCCAACTTATGTTTCAATCTTGAATTATCACAAGCTTTCAAGATTACGTCAACTCTACTTTATAAATTTGTTAGTTTGTATAGGGTTTAGTTTAACTTGTCATAATTATTCTAGTCATAATTATTTTTTTCTAACTTATATTTCAATCTTTAGTTGTTTTTGTGTAATTTATATTTCAGTCTTTTCCACATGCATGTTTGAGTTGTGTGAACTATTATATTCTCACATAGGATCATATTAAAAAAAATTTGATAGATTTCAAAAGTAGCACGAGAGGAAGATCCATACATTTTTTTTTGAGTTATAGGATTTCTTCTGTCCTTTTTGGGCCATGGAATTTCAATTATATGTTATGTATTTTTGTTCATCCAAAGTATATTTTAAAAAAAAGATATATATTACAATTTATGTTAGTTTGAAGGTTCTAAATTTTTTCCATTTCATTAAAATTTGGTAATATAATTTTTGATAACATCATTTAATATATACAAATTTAAAGATTCAAATATACTATTCCAACAATTTAGAATTATATTTAAAATAAAATTCACCAAAAAAAACTATAAAAATATAACTATCTCAACTCACTAATATATTTAAATAAAAAATTAAATACTTTTATATAACTTAAATACTTCATAATATCATAGGTCATATATTATATGACTTAAATACTTAATAAAGTATAAGTATTTATCACAAGTTGTATATTACATATCACGAATTTAAATGTTCTTGTCTATATTGCAAGGCATGTAAATAGTTGACAAATTTCATATATATAGAAGTGAGATTTAAATTTCAAAAACATCTACCGTGATGCACACATTTTGTCCACCCCATAAAACTATGAAATACTTTAACAAATATATTAAATATCAATCATGGACTTAATCAAAACCATTTGTCATGAGAGGACATGTCCACTAATAGAAAATATCTAACCTTGACTTATATGTAAAAGCATCTATCATGATTTTGACACGAACAGCATTATCTCCACCATGTAGTTATAAAATATGGAACATGTAGTTATAAAATTTGGAATAATGCAAGGGGGTTTAGAGTTTTAAATTGTGTTTCCTTTTGTTACGCAAATTTCAAGGAGTTTCCACAACAAGAGCCTTTTCATCCTAGATTTTATTTTCAACGAAGAGAGAACATTTCTTTTTTAGGTTGAGAGCGGTTCAATTTAATATTTTTAATATTTTTATATTGTATATTATTTAATATATATGAGAAAATTTATTGTAATTCAATTGTCAGATTGTTAATATGAAAAATCACGTTATTAAACTAGTTTTTAATCAAAAGGAAACCGTTTAAAACATACTCTAAGCCCAATTATAAATTAATTATTTAATTTAGGTGTTTGAATTTAATTATTTAAAAAATCATACTCTAAATTAAATTTAGATTTGAAAGTGTATTGCCATTTTAAAAAGTAAAAATATGTTTGATTTTGTTTATGAAATTTGAGAAATATTTACAAATTTGGAATTTATATATTTTAAATTATAATTTATTACTTTATAGTAAGATGTTTTAATTCATCTCATGGGATTAAGATGTTTTTATGTACTGTGTATATATTATTGATTGTTATTTTATTTTTCTTAAAATTTTATATAGATTTTTTTTTTTTTTTTTACATTAATTATATTTGTTTTATTTAAAAAAAAAATTAATGTTATATTTTAATGTTTTTTAATTTGATATTTTTAATAGTTTTTTAGTTAATTTTGTTAAAAAAATTGATTAAGATCAAAAATCTATGTCATTTAAATATTATGAAATTTTTTAATAATTCTAGATTTATTTATGTATTCAAAACACATTTTAAATAATTAAATCATAAAAACAAAATATTATTAAAAAAAAAATTCAACCATAACAAAATTAATCACATTAAAATACTACTTTCTAGTATAAATAAACTGAGATACCAAATCACATTAAAATACTTCTTTCTAGTATAAATAAACCGAGATACCAAATCAGATGCAACAAAAATTTCGATTCTAAGGTTATTAATTTAACGGCGTCAAGCGGCTTCTCTTCATTCAAACATGGTAAAGTTAGCAAGATGATACTACAATAGTTTTAATATTTTTTATTCTTTAAAGTTGATTTTAAGTTATTGATATATAATACAATATAATATTGTATTAATCTAGAGGCCATTGAGTCTTTTTTTCATATTTTCAATAGGAGTTGTTTATCTAGGCAATGGAATAGCCGTGTTTTGCCAGAATCCGGTCAATTAAAATTCAAAAAATCAGGTAGTTGGAGTGTTTGGAATCCATTTTTGATAGTAGAAATGGATTCAGCACTATCAAAAACCCTTAGGACACTCAAAATGCTAAAGTTTAACAACTGTAAACAAGATTCTGATAAAATCTTTGCCAGATTTTTCCAAAATCTTTATAGGATTCTAGGCCATTTCATTGCCTAGATAGACTACGGCTTTTCAATAATGCAAATTGTCAATATGTATTGATATATAATGCAATATAATATTGTATTTCAATAATGTATTTGCTATGTGTTGTTCACATCAATTTAATAATAATAACAATAATTTGACTGCTAAATTTATGAAAGTATACATACTTTACTTCTTTTTGTTTTGAACTTGACTTCTTAGAAAGAAAGACATAGTCTTAACCATTATACTCACTCAAAGGGTATCATATATTTATTACTTAATAATAATAATGTGGAATTTAAGTAAATATTATTATAAATAAATTTAAAAAATTTTAATAACATGAGAATAACTCTTACTAATTAAAATAATTAAATGAACATATCAACTATTTATTATAATTTAGTTGTGAACTAATAATAGGAATAATGATCATGGATGGTAATGGAAATAATCATTATGGAATATATATAAATAACTTAATGTATGAAATTTAATATACAACTTTAAATATTATAAATCAAAAACTTTTATATTTGAATAGATGGTAAACTATATTGCAAAGTTATTTAATTTTAAAATACATTTTAAATAATAATAAATGGCAATTCATAAAATTTTAAATAATTAAATTACATTTTGAAAATTGATATTTTATTATTAAAATTAATTTGAAATTCACATTGACATTATTTATAATGATTTTTTGAAAAATTAATTGTGATTCATTTTTTTCATCATTTTATTTGAAAATGAACCACACTTAATAATTCAAAATATCAAGACAAATAATTTTAATATATAGCTTGAGTGGGCCTAGTGGTTAAGAGCACGTGTTTCCTCCTAAGAGGTCACATGTTCGAAACCAAAGGGGGTAGAGTATTTATGCCTTCGTAGGCTTAGCAGTCAAATCCTTGTGGAATTGGATTACTATTAATAAAGTCTTCCTTATTAATAATTTTGGGGAATGATACCCATTATTTCATCCTTGCACTCATAATATGATGGTGATGATGATTAACATCCACCAAGACCACTACTATCTAGTGGACCTCAAAAAGAAAAAGAATCTAATTGTGATTCTTCAAAAATAATGATAAAAAATAATGGAAGTGTGGCAGATATTAGGGAATTGATCAGAGCATATGTGAGTAAGATTGGGCCTTCTAAAAGGAATTGTTTTTCATCTTCCATCATCTTAGTAATTTGACACATTCTATAGTCCCAAGGAGTCTTGAGAATGGACACCCTAGTTTCACTTCGAAACTTATGAGAATTAGTTCTTATCATAACACTTTCTTTTACTAATATCTTTGGAAAATAATACCTAGACACAACCAGTGACTAAAATACATAATATAAAACTTTCTTATGCTTAGATGTTTAAAAAGTGGATGTTTAAAGAGTGTTTAACCAAATTATTTCTTTTCTCCGGTTCCACCGTAAAATGATTTACCTTCCACATGAAAATTGATCCATACAAAAATACAAAAAATTCATTATTCCCACACTTTAAAAAAGTTGCAATTTAGTCCATAGTGACCAACATCAATCAATAAGAACAACCTTTATTAATCTCACTCTTGAAAAGTTGCAATTTGGGGAGTAAGGACCAACATCAATCAATTAGAAGAACAGCCTTTACAAAGAAATTTGCCTTTCTGCCTAATATACATCAATAACAACAAATTTACCTTTCTGCCTAATATGCATCAATAACAACACAGCAGACAGATATATACTTTTTGCTCTTTATAAATCAGGACACAGTGAAAGCAACAGATATATGCATGTCCATGCCGTTTCCAATTTGAAGGCATAAGTTATTACTTGGACATGATTCTTTATGCTAATGAGAATTTATGCTAATGAGAATTTTTAGAAAATTGATACTGGCTGTTACTATTGTATAGGATAAATCTATTTTATAAATGTTATTAATCTGTTGTTTTTAGTGTTATTTTTTGAAAAAAAAATTGTGAATTTTTCTCGTCTAATTTCTCTAAAATTTGATAGGAATTTATTGAAATCACAAGTTTGATGGATAACCTTTACACAATAGAACTGTCTAGAAGTTTTTGAGGGTGCTGAATTCATATATAGTCAAAAACACCAGTTTAGATAACACAAATCAAGATTTCACCTCAATTTTTTCAAGGCAGATTCGAGATTCCGACATTGACAACTCCAAAAAGTCTCACTAAAAACAACTCCCAAACTAACTATAGTTACAACATGTTTTTTTAGACTTAAACCCACCTAACTAAACAAACAAACGGTTCACCGAACCACTCAAACTAAAATCCTTTCACCATAAAAACTTAAAATTCAACATTTACCAATAAATAAATCCCGTCCTGTGATCATCACATGGTTGTGCATGGATCATGTTTCTCTTCCATAAAGAGATCCCCTCCTGTGATCATCACATGGTTGTGCAGGGATCATGTTTCTCTTCATTCCAGACATAACAAACCTCATTGGGAGCACTCGGATCTTGGTATTGTGGCCACAGTATCTCTTGTCTGTTTGAACAATCAGGGCATGGAGGATAGCACTGTGCCTCACACACTGTATATGACATCGGCTGTGGCGACATTGCTGCAAATCTTACCTTCTTCAACACTCCTTTGGGTACCTCTTTCGTTTCTTTCGGCTTTTCTTCCTTTCCTTTCTTGTCATCTTCTTTTCGAGGCGGTGGCGGCACAGGCCCGGCGGAGACCAATTTAGCGCACCTGAATTTCTTTCTCAGAATATTGGCCACACCCACAGGATCTGCATCTCCAATTACCGTCAGCGTCCTCTGCTTCATATCAATCGACAACGAATCGATTCCTGCAAATACCCATACATACAAAAAAAAATTGAAACCTTGCCCTAAAAAATTGTTTACAAAATCTTTAAAACAAACCTTAAGATTATAGCCAAAAGAAATTATTTGATGTAATTCCCATTCGAAAGATTTGTAAAAATAAAAACCATCACAGAATCAGTTGGTTAAAGTACATAAGTATCAAACAAAGAAAAAAAGGGGGGAAAACTCTGTGTTGGGCAAACAAGAGCCCAAAATTCTTGGTTCCTTACCGTCGATTTTAGTGACAGAATGCAAGGCAATCTTCTTGCATTTATCACAACACAAGTCCAACGACACCACAGTTTTCTGCATATCAGGCAACAAGTCAGCCACAACAGTAATAAAACAGAGAATCAAACCCTAAATTTCGAACAGAGCAGGACTTACATTCGCCATCTGAACAGGAGCAGGAACAGGGTACTTTGAAGACTCTTATTCCTCAGCAGAGATCCAGGAATTCAAGGGTTCTCAAACAAAGACAAAAAAAAAATTTCTAAAACAACCTCGATATAACACAGTCAGACCTTGACTTTAACAACAGTAATGGCAGATGAATAAATACTGAAAGAAAGCTACAGTAACCATATACTAAGAGCCGTCTGGATCACGTAATTTCAGAACAGATAACACCATTGGATGGTCGCAGGTGGGTAAGGTGGAGAGAGTGAACCCGGTCTGTGGTGTATTGTGACACTACGTCATTCATATGTATTCTATGACTATATCTGCGGATCCCTGCAATCCCCAGTACCCACGCATTTATTCAAGCTGCTGTATGGTGTTCATTTTTCTTATAGAGTCAACGCAAGTCTAGAATTTAATTTAGTTTAATCTCTGTCTCGAAAGGAGCCCATCTACTCTAACAGGATATAAAATTTTGTGCAATTTATTTATATATTTTAATAATAAGTGGGAAAATCTATCATAATTTAATTGTGAAATCAATCACTAGGTGTTATTTATAAATGTAGGCTAATTCACCACTACTATTTAAGAAAAAACAACTTTATCCAGAATTAGGTGGTGGTCTGTAAAGGAGCAGCTATTCTATCTTACCACATGTCTCTAGGCCTTGAACCATAAACTTGATTTCTTACAGAAGCAGATTTTTGGGTTTGGGTTCTTAGTCAAAGCAAAAATTGTTTTCGAAAATACTAAGTTATGATTAAATATTAATGTTTACAAAAAATAACATATTAATTCCTTTATATTATAAAGAAAGCAAAAACACCCTTGCTTTCCTTATCACTTTACAAAAAAAAATATGAAATTGACAAACCAACCCACCAACCCCATAGCAATTTAAATTTGACCCTCTATTTGTTGGCATAAACATCTCTTCAAATAACATGGGAAACATTTGGACTTGAGAAAACAAGTGGAGCACATGGATGGTAGCAAGTGCTAAGTAGATGAAAGAAAGAAAGAAAGTATTTTTAACGTCCACGAGGCTAAAAATAGCCTATAGGACAGATTGCTTCTCCATTTGGCTCTTATATTCGGCCCTTTTCCTGTGAAGTTTTACAATAAACACTCCCATCTTCTCGACAAACTCTTCTCTGAATAGATTATCCCAAGAGCTAGCCACTGGAATACCTCACATTCTAAAATGAAATGTTTTTCTATTTCCACTTTTCCGGAAGAGAAAAAAATACACACTCTTTCCTCCCACATTTCTTTTGGTCTTTACAGTGCCCTGTTTCACAACGGAGTTGATGAGAATTAGTCCTTAATTGAGCCATAAGAATTTTAGATATCCAAGAAATATTGGCCCCTATGTACGCTTTTTGTTGATGACTATGAGTGGGGTTAAACTCTTCAATGTTGTACTTCTTTTTTCTCCCAAGTATGTTTGTGGAACTTATCCATAACAAAAGTTTTTATCTCTTTATTGTTTGTAGGACACATGCTCAAGAAAATACCCCATTTACTAAACCATTTGTTATTTTCCACATTCAAGTCTTCTTTCTTTTGCACAATATGTCATTAAACACAACCTTAGGCCATCTACCCTCTTCCATTTGCTCAATTTTTTTCAAATACCTTATGACTTGCACCATAGAAATTGCTTCAATAGGAGCAGGCCCTGTTTTTCTTAACAAGATAGCATAAGGAACTGCACTTTTAATTTTGAATTTGTTGTAACCAAATGCTTCTGAATTTTCTCAATTTGTTTCCACTGCATATAGGTTGTGTTGTTGGCCCATAATTCACAACCGTAGAGAATCATTGGAATCACAAGAAGCCCAAAAAGAGTTAGAGTGGTTTTCCAGTCCCACAACTCTCCCTCTCTACACCAATTTTGAAGAGCATAAAATGCTTTCCAACCCCCAAAGTTCTTTTCTTTCTACAACCATCCCAACTTAAACTTTTGTTGAAGTCAAGTCCGAGGCATTTGTAGCCTACAACTTCTTCCAGAATGTTTCCTTCAAAATAAAACTTATGCTAGTTATGCTTTCTTTTGTTAGAGAAAACCACTACTTTCGTTTTGCTAATATTGACTTGCATCCCCACCCTTCTACCAAAATTCTCAAGGGAATGTAAGTGCTCTTGCAAACCAAGAATCGATTTAACAATCAATATAAGGTCATCTATGTACAAAAGAAGCCTTATAACGAACTTGCCCAAATGGATACTGTCACCCCCTTGCGAATTTAGCCACTCTTCAAGATTGTCAATATATAAACCAAAAATGGTAGGAGACAATGGACAACCTTGCTTGACCCCGATATCACTTCTAAAACTTTCAGAAATGCCTGCTGAAGTTCTAATTTTGACTTTCAGCTCTTCATACAGCCTATGCACATCTACTCTCAAATGCTTGGGAACCCTGAGTTCCTCCATTCTGTGCTAAAGCTTATCCCTAGGAACAATGTCAAAGGATTTTCTGAAATCAACAAAGCAACAAAAAACTTCTTCCTTTTTTTCCCAAACTTTTTCAATGATATGCCTTAAAGTTATACAATGATTAATTGTGGAATGTTTAGGTCTAAAACCTGCTTGCCCTTTAGCACGTTTATCTCTTTCTTCTGCCCACTTGCTGATTTTCTTTTCTAACATGCTTCCAAATAAATTTGGAAACAAGGGGTTTATCATTATGGTTCTATAATTGGAGGGATTATTGACATCACCACTCTTGAAAAGAGGTATTACCATAATACTTGTCCAATCTGTGGGGAACCCCTGTTGTATCATGTTGTTGAAAATTTTTGTGATGTGGGGTGAAAGAATTTTTAAGCCCCACTTTGGATAATCTGCTTGGAGTTTAGCTAAGTCTTTTGCTTTTCCAGCACCCAACTTCTTGATACCCATCTCTACCTCTTACACTGTGAATAGTTTTGTGTCTGTGTTGACCAAGGGAGGAGGGTCAACCTTGGGATCTTGCTCATAAAGTTGTCTTGCATAGTCGAACCATTTAGAAGTTGTATGTTGTTTTCACTTTGCACCTTTTTCGGTTCGAGCTCCTTCCAGAATAATTTGGGATTATTTTTCCCAGGGAAGATTAGTTTTTCTCTCCTCGAAACCATGAAATCAACCTTTTTCTTTCTTAATATTTGCTTGTAAGATTTGAGCTTTATGTTATCTTTGTCTCATTCCTTCCACATTATCCTTGCCTTTTTACATTCCTCGTTAAACCAAGCATTAAATGAAAAGAAATATGTTTCAGACTTCTTAATTTTTGCTCTTTTGCACTCTGAAAGTGCGCTTTGAATTAAATGTTATAATTTGTGACTATGAAGGCCATGAAATGAGGTTTCCTCTTTCTCGAAGAGCCTCTCCTACGTTATTTTGAAGGTATTAAAATTCTCTGGAGTCAAAATAATTCTATCCTTTGGGGGATTTTGTTGAACACACTAAGTTTTTGACCCAAATTGCTTCTTTTTGGTCCAAGAGAAACTTAAATAAATTGGCTTGTGATCTGACTTTAAGTCCCAAATTTGATCTCCAATCAACACTTCCTCCATTTTCTCACACAAATTATGCGAGAAAATTACATAATGTACTGCACTTGCTCCATTGTAAGTATTGCAAGTGAAATTACCAGACTTTTCCCATCTAGACAAACCATTACAAATGACTAAATCGAAAGCCCCACATAGCATAAGCAATTGTTCTCCAAAGAGATTGCAACCTTTATCCTCTGAAATTCTTTCCCATTGATGATTACTCTCTTTTGTAAGCCAAATAGGGTCACAATCTTCTTTACAACAAAGAATGCTAGTTGGTTCACCTACGATTCTAGCATTGAAATCCCCCACTATAAGGGCTTAACCTAGCTAAGAATATATTTCAATATCTACTTTTAGGGCTAAAAATGGATATTTGTGGTCAAGCCCTCTACTTTTGTATATTTTTGAAACTTTTGGCACAAAATAGCATGTTTCAATTCTGATGTGATTTCCATTTTCTGATATTTTAAGCCAGACAAATTGCTTATTTGGGTCTTTTTTTTCTAGATGAATGAAATGACCTTATTTTTCTCTCACTAATGCCATGATACCCCCATGCCCTTTGCCATTCCCTGCTGCCTTGTTCCACATTGCTATCTTCCAATACCCTTCAAACAAAGGTGTCTTGCACTCTTCATGCTCATGTGTTTCTATGAGGCAAAATGTGTCTCTACCTTCCACAATAGGCCCTAACCCAGGTCCTCGTCTCCATGGGTAACACCTGCAGTTCCAAAAAACTAATCTTAAGGAAACCTGGGTATGACTTGATTGCTATTTGTTTTGACATGCAAGACTCACAGTTGAGATTTTGTTCCTACTTGCCCATACTGACCTTGCTTCCTCATTTCTTGCTGAAGATTTTGCTACCTCTTCTTTTTTATTGTTTTGCTACCTTGTTTTGGAAGGAGGTCCAAATTGTGTTATCACAGCTTTACCTTTATAAATCCATGCTCTCTTTCCCTCATCTCTTGCTGCCCTAACTTTTGTCATTTCGTCCCCCCTTTCCTCTTGTTGTCTCACAGTTAAATCTTGTTCTCAAAAAAACCGAGAACCCCTCAAAAGATGCTTCTTGCTTAGAATGATATATTTATCACCAAAGCTAGGCATGTTGAATTTTATGGATTTGGCTCTCTCACTGTTAAGCTTACCTACTCTCCATGCTTAGCATTTTTTTCCTTGCCATTGCAGCTTTTCTTTCAAGAAGTCTCTTGCAAAGTCAAGAGAACATTCATTTTCCCGATAATCTTTCACCCCTTTAATAATTATGTTTGTTGCTATATCTTTTCTTTCCTTGCTTTCTCTATCTTGCATGTTGTCAACCTGAATGTTTGTTTCTCCTTCCCTCTTAGCAGAATTGCTAATAACTTGAGCCCAGGTTTTGGAGAGTTTTTGTGGAATCTCCTTTCCTTTATTCTCTTGATGTCTCTTGAGTCTTCATGGTTGTTTATTTGGGAAACTACTTTCCCCTTATCCTGGGATGGTTTCACATTCATCACCTCTGCATTCTCCAATGCAAATTTTTCATGTTTTGCACCTCCGTCTTCATGTGTTGCCATTATGTCTTCCCTATCAGGAGAGCTTCCTGTAGCAATGCCACTTTCTCCTTTAGAACTTTGTTGCTTTATGCTAAATCTTGGTTTTCAACTGTTATTATATGGATTATACAATCTCTTTCCTGCTCTTTAGCTTCTACTACCTCCAACCTATTTTTTACATTTAACAGTTCTTTCACATAAATATCAGATGACCAAGTGAGAGGTGTGGATGTGGGACTATATAAGGAAAAATCATCAATGAATTTTCCTTTTCCTTTGGACTTGTTGTTGCCACATGCTTGCAAAGAGAATGTTTTTTCTTGCGAAGGACCCGAGTACTTTCCATTTGAGATCTTTTTTTCCTTGTCTGCTCCCATTTTAGACAAGCTAGTCTTCATTTTAAAATGCCCCGATATTGTTTGACATTGACCCAAACTCACTTCCTAGCTTTGGCTGATGAGACAATTTTAACTTGCCCTATATCATTTGTTTCCACGAGTTTTGAAGTTTCTTGTCCCATTATCATGATGATATTAAGGGAAATCAAAGCCTTTACCCAAAACTGACCCTACAAAAACAATTTCAACACTGAATTCGGGAGAATATATTTTTTTGGGTAGATTCCTGATAAGATTGAGACAAATGTTGTGTTAATGCGTTGACGATGTTTTTAAGGAAATGCTCTTTAGGGTAACATACAAGTGTACTATTGCGCCTTTATGCAGAGTGTTGTGTGTCGACGAGTGACTTTAAAAAGTGTTGTGTGTCTACGAGTGACATTAAAAAGTGTTTTGTGTCGCCGAGTGACTTAAAAAAGTGTTGTGTGTCGCCGAGTGACCAAAAAAGTGTTTTGTGTCGCCGCTAGTTTCTACTTGTTTCTACTCGCAGGTTTTTAATTCCACTGAATATTAATCCGCAGCAGCCTCTCTTTCAATGAAAACCAATTTGCCGCAGCAACCTCTCCTTCATTTAAAGCCAATCATTTGCAGCTGGTCTCCTCCAATATTGTTTAAACTCCATATCCGATTGTGGCTCTTCAACAAAAAAACCATGTCCAAACGCAAGGAACCAGCTGGAGATGGTGATCGTCCAAAATCCAACCATGCGATGAAGATCCATACATGCTGACCGGGGTCCGGAAGGGATATTTTTCCTAATTTTGTGATGTCAAACATGTGTAAATGGGAATGTCAATAATCTTGAAAAAAATTCTCTAAGATAAGATGTGTTGTCACATGGTGAGGGAAGATACTATAGTAAAGTCTAGATGGAGTGGATCAAGATAAACAATGATTCTTTGATTGGATGTTTCATTATGCACAAATATAATCATGACACTACAACATTTTGAATATGTCTCGTTTAATATGTAAAATAAGTTTATCCCTTCCATGTCCTCCAATCTTTTTCATCTCTCTAACAACAATTTTTATTTGCAAATGATTTCTGTAAGCATAAAAAAATAAGATAAGGTTAAAAGAGAGCACTCTAACTTACCTCACAAATCTCGTTTCTAGTATGAAAGTTTTCTATCATGACACAAAATGTACTTATTGACACATTGTAATTGGAGTTCATGCATGAATATGCAAGAGTGATGATGGGCATGTGATGGGTTTAAAAATAAGGGTTTCTTCAAATATTTCACAAAAAGGAAATCCTCGGGTTCCCTTCTCAATTGAACGAAGCAATCCAAAATGTACCTAAAATTGATCCAGGAGGATCCTCAAAATTCTCAGAATTTTATGGTCTCAGATTCTTCCGAAAACAACAACAAGATGTAGTGCTCGTCACATTGATTATGGCAGTATATCCAGTTTCACAATTAGCCTCTATATGAATGATAAATTTTCCCTTGAATCCGGTTTCACAATTGGCCTCCATATGAAGGAGAAATTGGTCACTGAAGTTTAAGGCAAACATGCAAAAAATTTGGGGCCTTGCAGGCCAAGTGACAAGCACATACCATGACACGTGGCAAGGAGGTCAAAGTCAGCAGGTGGTCAAGTCAACAGAGGTCGGATGGGTATGTTGGGCTAGAACCCGTGACCTCCCATGCCACATTGCAAAACCTTACCAACACGCTATGTATGTCATTTATTAAACTGTGAGCGCAAAACTATATTAATGTTATGACAATATGGTAAGTGGGGATAGGGTGGTGGAAGCCGCCACATTCGATGGCCCCACCAACCCAAAGACTATTATTATTGGAAAAGTTAACAACTTTCAAACGATTCCAAACAATGCGTAGTCAATGCCAAATATGCCACACAATTATTATAACCATGCTACACAGGTTGCATTAAACATTTGTTACAACGATTATGTCACCATGTGGACGAGGGTGGTATGGTCACATGCCATAGGTCTAATGTTATACCACCACTAGATTCCTGTTAGCTACTACGTAATGGCCATGCAGAGTTCAGTCACATGCCACACCGTCAGGCTACAAGTTAACAAATTTTGCAACGGGTTCACGAGTATAGATTCTTTGGAATGTTGAGTCAGCACGCCACAAGGATGTGCCACGATGACTCCACTGCCTGAAATACATGCCACGGGGTGCAATATATGTCACCACATATATGGCATGGGAGGCTCATGGTTAACGGTCATATGTATCCGTCCAATGTTTAAATTTTGGGTTATAACAAATAGTGCGTTGATATAAGGTTTCAAAACTATATACTATGTATATATTATGCCGGTTGTAACAAATTTCAAAATATTTCCACCAAAACTCTAATGTTAGAGTATTGTTATGTTTTCCACTCAACGACCTGTGAGGTCCGCTGTTTTGACCCCAGAACCTGTCCGTGGCTTGTATAGAAGTTATGCCAATGTGGCACAACAAAGGGATATATATAGTGGAGCTACAAACTATGTTTCATTTGTGCCTGCAAATTCTTGCAACCCATAAAAATTTATAGAATATCCTCTTCATATTCTTTAAAATGCTCCTGGGAATCTAAGATAATTCCATCCAATAGACTAATATGGCTTCTAGAACCAATTTTATTAGTACTAGTATGCTCGTTCTTGATAACCACTGAAGGATCCAAACACTAAGCCTCTTCTTCAGTTTTGCAAGTAGTCAACTCAAATCTATTTTCTTATATGAATTTGGTTTGAGACAGAACCCAAGATACTTAAGGCCTTGATCCACTGTAGTTAGTTCAAATTGAAATAAATTTTGAATAAAAAGTAGCTCATATTCACTTATATTGTAATGGTTAATGTGGACTTCAAGTTATTTATAATCATACCTGTAGCAACTTCAAAAAGGCAGAGATCATATTTAATTACTATGATATCTCTATGGGAACCATTCCAAAATACAATTATATTGTCAATGAAAAATAATTGAATACTGTTTGAGTTTAGAGACAGAAAGATGCCCAACAAGAGTTCCCTTATTTTGTAATCAATTAATGATTAGTTGAGGCCTTTAGCAATCAAAAGAAAAAGCAGAAGGGACAACAGAAACCCATGTCTGAGGCCACCCTTAGCCAAGAGAAATGGGGAGGCTAACCCATTGATTAGCACAAAGAAAGAAAATATGAATATACAACTCATCTCCAATCGGTGTGGGAAATATAGAACCCAAAATGAGTAATAAGTAACTGAATGTATAACTAGGTTTCCTTGTTATAAAACTTTGATAAATCAATTTTCAGAACAATCCCTTTTAATTGGCATTGTTTGAGACTATGAAGCCCCTCCTAAGCCACTCTTATGGCCTCATGAATATGTCTCCCCTACATAAAAATAAATTATTCCCATGAGATCACATTATAAATAATGGGATTTTATTTTCAAGATATAACCTTTTCAATGACCTTATATACGCAATTGTAGAGGGAGATAAATATGTAGTCATCAAAATAGGTAGGAGCATCTAACTTTGGAATGAGTGTGATGAAGGTGGAATTCAATGACAGGTCTATCGTACCAATATCCCTCGATGCCTCAAACACTCTCATAATATCAACACCTATAGTGTCAAAAACATCAAGGAATAATTCAACCAACCAACCATACAGGCCCAGACTCTTGACCTTCTGGAAGCTAGAGAGAATTTCCAAAAGTTCCTCTTTAGAAGCCATGACTATCATATGCTCATTGAATGCTTCATAATTAAAACCTCATTGAAAGATAAAAAAATTAGACCGCATTTCCATCCTTGGAACCTTGGAGGTCGTGTCATTAGAATAACTACCTCCTTCTACCCTTAGTAGGAGCCAGGGATAGCAAGGGGTGTGTTATAAATTCGTATCAGAGCTTCCAGATTCAACACTTGGACTGGATGGGATCTATCATAGAAGAAATGAGGGTATAGTGTTTGTGACTATATTAGAGATTCAAGTGGTTTGAAAGTTGCTTGTTATAGATGTTGGTTATAGCATATGATCATGATATTTGTATTGATTACCTGCCCACGCAAAGTAAATGTTCGATGTAACAACGTAATGAATGGTTATGTGCTAACCTGGGATTTCTTGCAAGTCCTAAGATGAATTTTATAAATGTGAAAAAGGGTAATAATTATAGATACATGTGGTTTCCTAACTGAACCCCTTAAGGTTGCAAATGAGGACTTTGGCCTGTTATTTTTCCAGTGTTCTATGCTGACAGAATCACTTATTACAATTCTTCTTTAATTAGAAATAATTTATCTAATATGATTTCAATATTCCACAACAATAAGAAATTGTAGGTATAAAAATAAACCAAATGCACAATAGAGGACAACCAAGAACAATAGAGACATAATGATTTGGTCAAAGATTAGGGTAAAATCCCACAAGGGATAAAACCCTTTTTAAATTCTTCTTATATTATATTATCATCAAATATTCAGTAGAGAGATACATATTCAAAGTACCTCAATAATAATTCTAATTTCAAAGCCTTGAATATCCAAACCAACCATCTAATATCCAATCAAAGATGAGCCCAAAAGTCAAATATGGTCAAAATTCAAATCTGCAATTTCTAGTCAAAGTCGACAGAAGTCAACTCTGCCCTAACCAATCAATAGTCAATGGTAAAATTGCTACAAAAAGTTTGGTAAAATATTCAAATGATTCAACATACTTACTTGAGTCAAAATCAATCAAAACAGACCCAAAAGTATTCTCATAAGATCTGGTCAAAGTCAAACTTTGAACAACAGAAACCCTAGCTCAGAATTACAGTCGAAGCCTGGTCAAGATGCCTAAAAAAATCTTGGTCAAAGTAGTAGTCAACTTGGCCTTCCAAACATATTCAAAAAACATTTAAGAAAAATTCAAATCACTCAAGTCAACGTAAGTCAAACAACCCAAAACAGAAGTCAAACTCGGTAAATAAAAAAAGTCTCTCAATCCTTTGCATGTGTGACCTCAACCCTTCAATTTCATACTTGTACAAACTAATGAGATGAAAAAAAGATGTGATGTGATGCCTCCAAATGATGTCAAGTGATGTCTATTTATATGTGGTTGAAGTAGTTGAATTTTCTTGCCCATACTGACTTGTGCTTTTTGTGTAGATATGGTTCCACATTAAAAATAATATTTTTCTTTGTGAAAATTAAATTCTTCCAAGTGTTATTAGTAGGCTCTCTAGAGGGTGAGGATGGATTCCTAGAGGAGGGAATTTCTCCCTAAATTTCGAAATTTCAACCCTCCCTCTCAGCTAGGGAGGAATTACTGACTGCACCATAAGTATTATCTCAAATGTCTCGCCATCATCATCGTTGTAATATCTTATCTCTGCTCATCTCTTCTCATCTGTTGAACACTCTTAATTTAAATAATAGAATCATAATAGGGGAGATAAATATAACACCCTATATCCAATGAAAATAGGATAGATACGAATTACCATAAGAGGTAAGGATCACTGCTTGAAAATAGGAGAGATACAACTTATCGAAAAAGGTAAGGATCATACACACCTAGTTCGTTAATCTTCCCACCTAGAGCCTCAAGAATCAAGTGGTAGAAAACTTGCATCCCATCACTTGGGAGAGATACCACATAACATAAAAGGTAAGGATCACACACACCCAAGACACCTTACCCATTGGCCAGATGGGTGGAAATCCTTACAAGCCAAGTCTGAGGGTAGGATTCATACTAGGGTATAGTATATCATGTCCAAGAACCGATAGGGAGAGATACAACTGTCCATAAATGACAAGGATTACACACACCCCATAGTGACGATAGGAGAGATACAACTTATCGCTTGGGGTAGGGATCACACACCTATTTTATATATTCCCCTCAACCCCAGGAGCTCTACAACTCAATTTCTCTTCCTGGGAGCTCAAACAGGGGGGAAGATCATAGCTCAATGTCCTTGATCAGTCATGACCCTTTCGTATGAGGGTCACATCAACTAGTCCAAGATTCTTTCTAAGGACCAATAAATTCCATTTCAAAAAATCCTTGGTAAGTATATCAACTATATGCTCATCATTTGAAATGTGATGGAGTATTATGACTCCTCTCTGCACCATATCTTGTATGTGGTGATATCTAATCTCAATGTTGCTTAGACTTTTCATGGAACATAGGAATATTTGACAGTCGTATCCCACTCTTTTTGTCGCAATATATTGTTGTAGCATCCTGAACCTTCTCAAACATTTCTCCAAAGAGCTTCCTTAACCATACTACCTCACAGTTAGCCATGATAGTAGAAATATACTCAACCTTATCTGTGTTAATAGCAACATAACTTTTCTTCCTATTCATCCAAGATATCATGGTGGATCCAAGGCTAAAAAAACACCCTAATGCACTATTCCTATCAATAACATTTCGAGCCCAATCAACATCATTTTATCAGTGAAACCTCACATCTATAGTAGTATATCTCAGTGCAATATTAATATCCCCATGTAAGTATCTCAGCACATGCTTAGTAGTGACACAATTTGCATGTAGAGGCTTGGTCATAAATTGAATTATAGTGTTAACTGCAAACATATTTCCAGATGAGTGTTCACAAGAAACATCAATGCTCTAATCAACTTATGGTACTCAAAGGGACTCGCCAAGTCAAGTCCAATAGTTCCTCCACATAATTTCTTAAAGTTCATATCCATCAGTGTGGCCATGGACTTACACTCTACCATTCCAAATATCTCCAACAACTTGAGAACATATTCCCCTTGAGAAAGGAAAATCTCACCAGGTCTTTTCCACACCTCTAAGCCCATGAATTAGTGCATCAATCCAAGGTCTTTCATCTCAAACTCAAATGCCAACCCCCTCTTACAATAGAGAATAGAGGCTCTCCACTTGTCAAGAATAACCATCAACATATAATACTGAAATCCGAGGCATACCTTGGACTACTTTGAAATAAATATTTAGATCGACACTGCTCCTTGTAAATCCAAGCATCATCATATAACTATCAATATGAGTGTACCAAGCCTTAGCAGCTTGCTTCAATCCATAGTGAATTTCTTTAGCCTGCACACATGATTCTTTGTATCATGTACTTTAAAACGTTGTGGTTTCTCAACATATACTTCTTCCTAGAGAATTCCATGTAAAAACACAATCTTCACATCCATTAGACAAAGATTCTATCCATGTCTAGTAGTTAGAGCAACAATGGATTACATAGTGGTATAATAGGAAACTGGTGCAATGTACAGTTATAGTCCTCTCCCTCTTTTTGGGAGAAACCCCTGGCCATGAACCTCGCATATATTTCTTGCACACAGCTCCATGCTTGATCTTGTACAACCATTTGGAAGTCATAACTAACTTACCTTCGAGTCTCAAAACCACTTCTTACACATGATTTTACGTATCTCGAAACCTGATAGTATCTTTCCTTGAGAGGATTACACATGTGGATCAAGTGTTAGGAAAAATATTGAGAGAATTGGGGTGAATCAGAATTTTAAAACATACATAAACTTTTCTTTTCTTATTTTTATTTTTGTACGTGAGTTTACTGAAGTAAACATGCATATGTACGCAACTGTTATGCAAACAACTTGTGTATATTCAATGAACTTATATTTCAATTAAATATTCATCTGTTTAACTTAAAATATTGCAACAGTGACTGATCAGACATTTTATAAGCAATAAACATGTGTAGTAAGAACATAATAGAGCATCACACGTAAGAAAAACACATGAACACCAGGATTTAAGGTGGAAACCCAATGTGGGAGAAAACTACTGGTGTTGTCATCTCTATCTTCAATGGAAACTTATTACAATCTTGTATTGGCACAGACTCATACCAGCACACAGGCACCCACATGCAAAAGGCTACAAGCTTCATTTGTTATCCAACTCCTACTGGAAGGGAGCTTCAACCCCCTAATCTTGTTTATCAGCACCCAATAGAAGGGAGATCCAACCCCTTTATCTGATCACCAGCTACTACTAGCAGGAAGCTTCAACTTCCTCACTGAAGGCTCTAACCCTCATAACCATCGTGGACCGCGTTTCATAAATTTTTACACTAGATCAACCTACTTCAACACATCACAACCTGTAGGCCAATTTTCATCACATTTTTAGACTAGATCCACTACCATATATCAAAACTGAAACTGATCATTGTACCAAATCGTTCAACCAATCACCAATTCAAATAACCAATGAACCAACCAGTCACTCAACCAATCACCAACTCAACTCAACCAACCTCTTATTAAACATTCAAAACATTTAGATTACTGTAACCGATAAATTAATATTGAACCCTTATACTGCATCAAATCACTAAACCAACTGAAAACCTTGATCAATAAACTTCAGAATATATATGCCAATTTACTTTAGCAAATCCGTGTATATACACAACTTCCTTGAAGAATAACTGTGTACAGATCTCAAAACACTGAACCCTGAAACTGAACCACTATCATTCTAAAACTAACTCTGGGTCGCACACAAAACCACTGAATCATTCTGAACCAATTGCAAAACCATCACTGATCTTCAATCACATACAAATAGTAGCATCATCATTCTTCAACAAATAAATACTCAATCAACTCAACTTCAAACATCTCTATTAAACCCAGATAAACATGAATTATTCATTATGAGACAGTAGAAACACAACAAGACTGATTATATTGATCAAACATATTATTTGGCAGAAACCTTATCTTTCATATGAGCCTTTCACAAAGAATTTCCACGTGTATACGCGTTTTCCATGAGGTACACCTATATACAGATCTTAACATACCAAATTCTGAACTACTGTCAATCTGAACCAAAAAATGGATTGCATACATACATACTAAATCATTCTGTCATATCACAGTTCTTCGAACACCATACAGTTAGTTGCATCATGATCATATCAAATCAAAATAAATTTAACTTCAACTACCATTGTTAAACCCATATCTTCATGAGAGACATTATATACATACAACAACAAACTTCAATAAAACAGATCAAACTGATCAGACATCATGTTCTGCAGAAACCCTAACTTATGTATGCGCTTATCATGAAGGAAGCTTGCGTGTATACACACTTTTTAGGAATGGAACCCACATACAGATCTGCCCATATTGCAGAAATTATATGCTAATACTCAGAAGGGAATCTGCATGTGTACGTGCTTTACCTATAACAAAATCACATACATATATGCAATTTTCATCTCACAATTGCACAATATTTCATAACTTTAGACATACCCAGATCATGACATACACAATAATAAACATGCGTCATACCACAAATCTAAACAACCCATAAGTAGATCATACAATACATAGTCATTTAAGGTCTATTGAGCTTGATCCATCATTGTATTACCATGTGCATACTTATTTTAGATCAACTACTCATCAAACCACTCATCGATAACCCATACCATGCATATATACTTCAGAGTGAAGTACTCATACATCACACATTACTTGCACACCAAACAATTGGATCTGCATCTCCTTATATAGCTTAGGCCTTAGCCAATACCATAGGTTAAAACCACACTAGTGCCGATGGTAATACTTGACGAGATCAAATAACCATTACTCCACTCAATATTGTGGGCTAATACCATGGTAAAGACCATTGGTATTTAGTACACCATAGTATGAAAAATGTACGCGACTTTTCTTCATAAAAAATGCACAGATATTTTCTTCACAGAACTTGCGTATACGCAACTTATCTTCATAATACCTGTGTATGTACACGCATTTTCTTTACAGAACCTATGTATAAATGACTTATCTTCATCATACCTATGTATGTACACAACTTTTCTTCACAGGACCTGCATATATTTATTCAATTTTTCACCTTGATCATTCTTCTGTATCTAAACTGCATTCCTCTGTCGAATCACTCTGTCACTCTATCACTCCTAAATTGGACTGTTAATACATCTTGCATCAAGTATTTTGATACTCATCCTGTTACTATCATGTTGACATCTTTACCAAGTAGGTTGATATCAAAGACAACACATATTCATTCTACTACAAGTAGGTTGCCACCAAGGACAACACATTAGGCATAATTCCAACACCAAGTGGTCCATGGGATCATCAAGAATGTCAAAATCAAGCACACACACAAAAGGAACTTCTAAAATATCCATGGAATCATCCTTCTTCTCAACATTGGTAGGGGAAGGGCTATCCCTTGCTTTCCCAAGGGAAATGACTTCATCAAATGTCAAATCCCTGCTAAAATATATATTTCTTTGACTAGTAACATATATTCTATAAGCTTTAGAATTTTCATAGTAATCAACAAATGTACCTTTCTTTCCAAAAGCTTATAGATTTTTCCTCTTGTCCTTTGGTACATGAAAGTAGATGAGGCAACTAAAGATCCTCAAATTTCCAACATCGGTTTTTACACCTATAAAACCTTTGGGATTCCTGTCACCCAAGGCTTGACGGGGAGTCTTGTTTTGAACATAGACAATTCTGTTGGAAACTTCACCCCATAGAAACTTCGTTAATGTTTATCGTGAAACATAACTCAGGAATATTCCATGATTATCTTGTTCGTTCTTTCAGTCACTCCATTTTCTTCGGGGTTATACAGAATGATGGTATCCTTCTTGATTCCATTTTTTCTGCAAAATTCAATGAACTCATTTGAAATGAATTCTCCACCATTATTGGACTTGAAGAATTTGATTCTTTTCCCTGTTTGATTTTTGATCATTGCCTTGAATTATTTAAACATATAAAATTACTTGTCCTTATGCTTTGAAAAATATCCATGTCTTACAAGAGAAGTCACCCACAAATATTATATAGTATATATATCCACCGGGATGTCACCAACATGGGTCCACATATATTAGAATGTATGAGTTGTAGTATCCAGTGTGTCCTACTTCTACTAGAAGGGAATGGTCCCCTTGTCTTATTTCCAATTTTACATCCCAGAAAAGCCCCATCATTATTTATTAAACCATCTTGCTCACCCTCGGCAAGGCACCATAGTGAAGGTGAGCGAATTTTCAGTACCATAATTCACATTGATGATTACTATCATGAACTAATTCTCAGATTAGTCTTCCATTAACTTTATATATGCCTTCGATTCTTGATCCCAAAGTGAAGTCATCCCTCAAGCGATATTCCATAGGCCAGGTAAGGACCTTTCCATTTATAAAATTAACCTTCATTATTTTGTCCTCCAAGGTAGATATAAACACTAGATTCTTTTTCAATCTTGGCAAATATAGAAAATATTGTAGTTGTATAGTTTCACCATAATCCAAGTGAAATGAAAAAAAACCAAATCCATTCACAAGATAAGTAGAATTTTTGCCAAGAATGGTCTCCAAATTTGTCTCCCTCTCAACCATGTTTGAGATAACTTCATTATAACTAGTGAAGTGTCTAGAGACTCCAATGTATACCAGCCAACTATCAAACGAAGCTAGAGGAGAGGAACTATAAAAAGCATAAATAAGAAAAAATTAAGATTGATTAGCATATTTCCATACCTAGAGTTACTTGATCTCTTGGGAGGATGATGTCCTCCTTCACGATCAGTAGGATATTCTCTTCTTCTTATATCATTAGAATTGTAGTTGTTGTAGCCAAGATTTTTCTTGTTGTTGGACCTAGGGGAACTTCTATTTTCCGGATACTCTAGAGCAAGGTGACCAAGATTTTTGCAATTGTAGCATTCAATTTGTGACACATCCCTTTCAATTCTTCTATTAGAGTCTTTGGATGTTAGTGTTAGCCTTTTTGAGTTAGATGGTCCTCCTCTTCCTTTCCTCCTTTTTATCTTGAGAATCAAATTCAATGGGATCAACTTCTTCATGCTTTTGAATTCTTCCTCTAGATATAATCCTAGTATCTTCTTGAGTGCACTTTCTAAGGAGATCATCAAATGAATGGATCTTTTCATTGTTGCTAATAGTTGTAATAAATGTCTCCCAAATAAAATGAAGACATCCAAGTGCAATTAGTACTATCTCTCTATCAAAAGTAACTTCTCGATCAAACAATAGATGATCCTTGAGTTGGGATATCCTCATGAAGTATTATTAAACAATCTCTCCCTTGTTCATCTTGATGTCATTGATTTTATTCTTCAAGGATAGAATATGATTCAAGTTGTTGACTTCGTACATCCCAACCAACTTATCATACATTTCCTTGGACTTCTTCAACTTTGAAATATAAATAATCAAATGATATCTCAACGAAACAATAATAATCTTCTTTTCTTTGATCTCACCTTTCTTGTACTTATATTTTATAGAAACAAAAGCATTATTTGGAGGCTCATGTACATTTCCTTCAACATTTTCTAGGACATCATTCTTATCCAAAGTCACATCCAAATTGGTTCTCCAAACAACATAGTTAGATGAGTCATTAATCTACTCTTCAATCTTAAAGTATGAGGTGGACATCTTGACAAGGTCAAATAAGCTTTATCAAATCAGATTCCTTCAAAGGTGATTTCTTTTGTCTCCTTGGGCTTGTCTTCACCTTAGCATTAAAACCATGTTATTTTTCCAGTGTTCTATGTTGACACAATGTCTTATTACAATTCTTGTTCAATTAGAAATCAATTATCCAATATGATTTCAATCTTCCAACAACAATAATCAATTATATATAGAATAGTAAACCGAATTCACAACAAAAGACAACCAAGGACAATAAATACACAATGATTTGGTCAAAGACCATGGGGAAACCCCAAAAGGAGGAAAACCCTTACCAAATTCTTCTTCTATTAGAATGTCATGAAATGTTTAGAAGAGAGATAAATAGTCTAAGTACATCAATAATAAGTCAAAGTTCAAATACTTGACTATCCAAACCAACCATCCAATATATAATCAAATATATGCCCAAAAGTCAAATTTGGTCAAAAGTCAAATATGGAATTTTTGGTCAAATTCAATAGCAATAAATTCTTCCCTACCCAGTCAACAGTTAAATTGCTAGAAAAATTTCGGTCAAACAGAAAAAGGATGCGACCTCCTTCATTCAGTCAAAATTAATAAAAATAATCCCAAAAATATGGCCATAATATATGGTCAAAGTCAAACTTTGACCTATGGAAACCCTCCTCAGAAATGTAGTCAACACCTGGTCAAGGTTCCTAGAAAAATATTTGTCAAAGAAGTATTCAAATCATCCTTCGAAACATATTCAAAAACTAGTCAAGTGAAAGTCAAATATCCTTAAGTCAATGCAAGTCAAACAACCTAAAACAGAAGTTAAACTCAATCAACAGAAAAAGCATCTCTCTCCTTTGCATGTGTGAATTTGGCCCTACAATTTCAGAATTTTAAAAACCAATGAGATGAAAATAATATGTTCTGTGATGCCTCCAAAATATGCCAAGTGATGTCTATTTATATGTGGTTGATGAGATCGAATTTTCTTGCCCAAGATGACTTGTACTTTTTGTGTAGACGTGGTTCCACATTAAAACTAATATTTTTCCTTATGAAAATTGAATTCTTCCAAGGGTTAGTAAGGTCTCAAGAGGGTGAGAAGGGCTACCAAATTTCTCCTTGAGCTACCAAATTTCAACATGGCCTTGATAAGAAGAGTTCATAATTATTCTAAAATGTTTAAAGGATGATCTAAAATGATCATGGTGTACTCGATAAGGAGATTGATTTTTAATTATGCTATTGGTTATATATATATATGACTTTCTTGTGCAAGTGGGTGCTAGTTGTAGTACCATGGATGATAATTATGCGTTGACCAAACTATTTCATGGCTACTAGTCTTGGTAAAACACTGATTTTGATTTGATGATTCTAGTCTTGGTAGAAGGATGATTTCAAAAATTTGTAGACATGTTGACTTGGTTTTCTTAATTCTTGGAACATGTGATTGATATGAATATGATATGTATGAACATGGTGCTAGCTATGTATAAGAAATCAAATAAAAAAGGGTGCTAGCTAGGGCTTATAAACCACATGAAAAAGTGTGCTAGCTAGGGTTGAGAAACCATATGCAAAAGGGTCTTTGATTAAATAGATTTTATAAACCACATAGGGTGTTTTTTGTGGGCTAATAAACCACTCTTTGAGTGCTTGACATACCTAATAAACAACCCATTTTTGTGAACTATGATGTGCTTGAATAGTTGATAAACTGCCTAGGAGGTTTGTTGTGGGCTGGTAAACCACTCATAGAATGCTTGACACAGCTGATAAATCACCCATTACTGTGAAATTTTGTTGTGATTGACTAGCTAATAAACCACCTAAGGTGCTTGTTTTTTGGATAGTATACCACTCTTAGAGTGCTTGCCATAGCTGATAAACCACATGTAATAAAAATATTGTGTTGAGTTTCCATAGGGTGCTTGCAGAGGATGATGATAAACTACCCAAGGTGCTTGTTGTTGGGCTGATAAACCACTCTTAGAGTTCTTGCCACAACTGATAAACCACCTGCAATAAAAATATTGTGTGGAGATGCCACAAGGTGCTTGTAGAGGAGGATGATAAACCACCCAAGGTGCTTGTCGTCAGGTTGATAAAAAAATGTTAGAGTACTTTCCACGGTTGATAAACCACCTATAATGAAAATATTGTGAGGATTTTCCATGGGCTGCTTGCTGACGAGCCTGATAAACCACCCAAGGTGATTGTTGTGGGACTAATAAACCACTCTTAGAGTGTTTAACACAGTTGAAAAATGACTTGTAATAAAAAGGGATTTTGTGAAACCCAACAAGGCTATAGTAGAACCACGCATAAATAAAAGGGTGAAACATATTCTTAGCATAAATGGAAATATGCAGAGAAAATTCTAAGTAATAAGGAACTTCAAATTGGCTAATGGGCCGAGAGGAGTCACCAATGGTGTAGATAGGAGGATCGCTCCTAAATCAAGATAACAAGCATGAACAAAATTATGTGCAGGATGGAAACAACCTATGTGAAGATCAACAATGGAAAATATCAATTGAACCTCGTTGATGGTGGAATCAAGATGGAAAAATATGAAAATATATATGTATGTATATAATTGAGTGGACATCGCTATGAAAACCAAATGGGTTGGTTTGGTACATGTGGGATAATGGACAATGATATGGAAACCATGAAAATGGCGCAAAAGAGGTTTTCTTGAACTTGATTCTATTTACATATGTAAATCTATAATATGTTCATGTTGATGTGTGTGCGTGTGTATATATATATATATATATATATATATATATATATATATATTTGCCATTGTGGCTGGCGGGTTTTAACATAAGTCATTCTTATGGAAGAATGACAACTTGTATTTATTTAATGCAATTAAGGATGACATGAGAAGTTGTCCAACACTATTCCTGGTTGTGTGAGGAATCAATTGGGCATGAATTAGCCTTAGTTGATTTATGATATAATATCACACAATTATAACTCTTATATTGTGTCTATGTTTACATCAGAAATAGAAAATGTGGAAGACTATGACCATAGGTCTATTAGCCATAAATTGAATCCTTGGGTAAAGGATGTGACATATATGTTATCATTTGCAATACATACAACTACACCACCGAGAATGGGCGTTACATGTGTCTAGAACCCAGTAATGAGGAATGATTTAAATTTATTGTAATTCCTTTATGATGAATCTCATGAAGAATTGTGTGCCATGAATGAAAGCATGGAGATATTATGGTTGGGTGATTGGACTTGGATGTAAGGTGAATAACATCATATTGAGGATATTAGACTGCACAACACCATGCTAATTAAATATTCTAGGAATAGGGCCATTACGAGACACTAGCACTCAATGGTCTCTACTTATTTCCATGAAGCATGTCATGACAGATAAGTAAGTGTTGAGGCAAGGAATTGCCTTGGTTAAGTCATTGTAATGTGAGGAAGCCTTGCCGAGGGAATGAGAAGCAGAGAAAGGGATGCCTGAACTTGAAAGGTGAGTGATTGTATGGAAAGGGGTTCCGATCTCCCGAGGGATTAGGAAGCAAAGAAGGGGATGCCAGAAAATAATTTTGATTTTGAAAAGGGTCATGTGTATGATTGATTAGAATCAGAAGCACATTGGGTTATTATCAAAGTAATGGCCGAAAATTTTTTACTAAGGAATAAAGGAGTGAAAATATAGCAGGTTTTTATATTGGAGGAAAAAAACACTACAAAGAAAAAGGAATGAATCCAAGTTGAATTAGGTGCATCAGAAGTACCAAAATTTTGAAGAAGGGCCATTGGGAATGGTTGATCAGATGCAGGCAACACATTCGTTCTTTGATTTTTGAACAAGTGGATCTAAGAGCTATGTGTGAAGCTCAATTTTTTTTTTTGTTCTTTACTGATAATAACACCAAGGACGATGTTCCTTTAAGGGGGTGGGTTAAGGGGGTGGGTTTGTGACACACCTGGTTTTATTTCCCCCTTATTTTTTGTATCGTAATGATACTCTAAATTTCAAATGAGTATATTTTCATGTTATAGCCTAGATAATGGGACCATAGATCCATGATCTAAGAGGTAAGAGGAAATATGTACCCATGTGAGGTTGGCTAGAACCATCAATTAATTTTATGGTGCAATTATTAAAGAAAAAGAATATGGAGGTTTCAAAGAGCATCATGACAAGGCACCCTTGAGAAATTATAAAAAGGAATTAGCACAACAATGTCGAGGTTGGATTTTATTCTTAGGGAAGCATACAGAAGTGCTTGACATACCTGCAAAGTCGAGAGAATGAAATTCCCTCCAAAGCTAAATTATGGCCTGGAGGAACTTAAGAAATTTATGAGGAAAACAGGAAGGAGTGCTTGCCAAGAATTGGCTAAGAAAACACTCAGGGTTCTTTCTAAAGCACTGATAAACCACTTGATTTCATAAGTAATACCTATCCTCCTTTAACTCAGTATGACCTCCCACTAAAAATTATTGAAGAATATCCCCTTAGATCATGGATTTGGCTCGGGGGTGACTAGTGCAAGTGATTTTGGCCGTAATATGTCTAAGGTTGTGTGGAGAATTGGAGTCCCACCTTCAGTACAACCATTTAATTTATTGTAATAAAATTTATTTAGATGATAAATGTGAAATTGAAGCTTGTACTTGTGGAATTTAACTGTATGATTCTGAGAAATATTGCATGGATGTGAAATATTTGTGTATGCAATTGTTAGTTAAATCCGTGGAATTTTATTATGCTGCATGTGAATGTTATGTATATGTCCAATATGTTGTTTCAATGCTTGTGGTCATGTTAAGGAATGTTGATTTATGTGTGAATGGGTAAAGTTAATCCCTATACAAGTAATGAGGAATATATGACCCTTGTATGTATGATGAATTAATGTTTGCTCATTCTCCATGATATTTTTGCATACTTGCGACAAATTAGTTAACATGTTTTTTAAATTAACAACAAGGGATGTCAGTATTCTTATGTGAAAGTGAGGTGCTGAAATTCTGAGAAATTTCTCAAAAATGGGCTTGTTCCTATGACCTTTCGCAGTAGATACTTGACCTAAATGGTTTAAGTATGAAATAGATAGGTAGATCTCTGATAAACGCTTAAATGTCTGCATTGAATCTAATTTTGGCCATTAGGCCTTAATTTCTAAATTTTGGAGTTTTGTTTTATCTAAATAAATGTATACACATAAATACTAGGTTGGGTCGAGGGCCATATATATATCAGGTTTGGTAGGGATGAGACCTTCATAAGCTCAATAGGGATGATGATTAAGAATACATACACACATATATACAAAGATCATACACATGCATTTAAGGTCTTGCTGGGCCAAGACCTTAATAAGCTTAGGAGGTATTTTTCCCTGTGTAAGTATTTGTGCACAAGGGAAAGTATATCGACAAAATTTAACTATATACATGTATTTCAATATATGGATGCGCGGAGGTTGAGTATTAAGGTATTAAGGGGTTTGATCCTCGAGTCTTATCAAGCCCAAAAGATACATGTGTGCTGCGAGCGTTGGATGTTCAGGGACCGAAGGAGTAAAGAGTCTCAAGCCTTACATGCTATATCACAAGGCACCATGCCCAACAGTGGAAGAGGAGGAAATCAAATATTTTGGATCACATGGGAGAACTAGCGCTATCCATGTAACCCCGAAGGAATTACCCCAGAATTTTCAGGTGGAGGTTGGTTCGAACCTCATGAGAATTAATCTTCGGGGTGATATGGCATGGTGTAACCCATTGGTAGGGAAACCTCTTGTTTATCTGGAACATTGATTCTATAACACATTACTTGCCATTGGATGGACCCCTGAAGTATTTTTCTTAGAGATTTTAAAGGGAGACTAGGAAAAATCCGTCAAGATTATACCGCCATGATGTCATGGCATGATGGGGACAATGACTAGACACTTCGTGTATCAGGGTGGAGGGACCCCAAATTAATTTATACCAAAAAATAAGTTTTACCATGCATTAGTGTGTCTAGTGGGACCCATGGCTAGCTTAGCAAGAACCATGGCCAGAATTAACATGCTTACACTCGATAGGCCAAGTGGAGGTTGATGTTGGTGTGTCATGGTGACCCGAAATAGGACATGTCACATTGATGTCACCCTGGTGCCTCTACCCCAACAAGTTTTGTTGGCGCTTGGTACAATCCCGATGAACTTTTATCCCTGGGGTGATGTGGCAGAGGTGGATCTCAAGTGCAGAGGTGTGTAGGAAGGTGACATAATTCATATTAGGGGCCCATGGTGGAGACCAAAGTCCATGCAATTAGTTGAGCGCTCCTGGTATATTGACATGGTGGCATAACCAAGTGGGGTTCCATGAAGTGGGGTTCCATATAAACTCCGAGGATTCATCCCTGATGGTTCTGTTATCACTCCGCTAGATTCCCAAGGCTGAAGAAGGAATCCCAATAGAGGTAATCACATACCAATCTTTTGACTTGGTAGATAGCCCTAGCTAAATGGATCTCTCCAAAAGATATAGCCTAGGAGGCTAAATGGATTAGGATTTTAGGCTAGGGGTGATTTCAGGGGTTTTAATAATTGACTTTGGTCGGGTTGCTAGATGTAAGTATGGTCAAGGGAGCTAGGTTAGGGCAAATGAGATAGGGTTGCATAGATTCAATGGGGAAAGGTAGGCATAAGGCTCACTTTAAAATGATTGTGATGAGATGGTTTTAAGAATGATGAGAAGCTAGGAAGAGCATGGGAGATGTATTCTTCCTAAACAGAGGAAAATGGACAAATTATGATAACTTTCCCTAAACAGAGCATGAGCAAGCATGTGTTCTGCCTATCAACTTGAAAGAGATCATACTACAGAGATGTAATGAACATGAAGACAACACATTATAACACATGAAATTTAAGGAAAAACAATGATAAACATCATACCACATGTATCCCAAAAAATAGCTACAACTCTTCTTTATTAACTGGCCAAACTGAGTACAATAGTCATTGATCAATACATTAGCATACAAACTGATTCCAACTCTTGCTAAGAGTGAAGAAAGAGACTAAATAGACATAAAAACCACATTCAATCATCCTCACGGGTTGAATCCATGAGGTGAGGAAGAGATCCACTAATTTATGTACTCAAAGCTGAAGTGTAGGATGGTCCAAGTGACTCACTCCTCATTACACTCAAACTGATTCATCTTGACTAAAGGATAACTTTACCTAATGAATCTATCCCTAGGTAACTTATCCTTGACATAATTACATTTACCATGATGAATTGCATTAGTAGAAAGATGATTTTCTGATATAAAATCAAAATTTACAGTGAAATCAACAAACTGTCATATGCACCATTTTCCTGTCATATGTGCATCGCCTTAAGGTTGTGCACCCTCCATGTTCAAGGCAAGTTTTGACTGACCTACAGGTGTCCAAATCAGGCCCAATATGGCTTGTTGGAAATATTGTCAAGTCCTCTTTATGAATATTCCTCCATCTCTCAAAATGATGCTAATTTGACCCTTCAAAATTGCAATATCCCAATACTTCTCTATGCACAGCGCCTAGGCAAAAATATGGGCAGAAACATGATTTTTTGGTGGTTTTTTTCCCTTTTGACTGACTAGTTTGCCTAAAAAACCTTAGCAAATGTACAGGGTGCATTTATTCATCATTCTGAACCCAATGGTGGTGACCTTTTTCCTAAAAAATGTCCCTATCATTTGTGCAACGCCTAGGGCACTGCGCATATGACAAATTTTCTGCTATTTCCTTGTTCATAAAAACACAATCAAACTCAAAATTTGAAAAAAAGTTTGTAAATTCCTCAAAATTTATAAAATAGCTGATGATGATGTGTCTAGGCTTGATGGAAGCCCCAACAAGAATGTCCAATTTCTTCTTCTCCTCCATGGTCAAATTTTCAATTTTTGCATTCGCACTTTTGAGCTTGGCCAATGCAATTTTCTCCTTCAGTGCATGATGTTTGAATTTCCTCCTCAATAGGTCATTATCCTTATTTTCCTTTTCTATCAGCTTCTCCAAATGTTGATTGGCTCAATCAAGTCATGGCTCCCTGTTTTCATTGATCAGTATAGCAAGTTGATCATTTAGGGTTAGCTGATCAACAAGCTTAACCTCCCTTTGCCTCTCTAGAGCTAGAGCTCTTTTCAGCCCTCTAGTTCTAGGTCTGCTTCTTGGTACTTGTTCCTCATGTTCATCAAGTAATCCATACTTCTCAAGTGTTTCATCTAGCATGACTTTGGCCTTTTCTACCTCCCTCTGAGCAGTGACATACTTGACCTCATCAATGACCTGTTTAGTCTTCAATTGCTCATTTTCTTACTCAAGGAAGTGTATGACATGTCTAGCCCTGTCAAGATTAGTTTGAAGCTCAATAATATTGGCATCCTTCCCTTTGATGGCTGCTTTGGAAATTTTTTCATTTTCATCCTCATCTAGGTCAACAAGCTAAAATTCTTGTTTTTTTTCATGAGTGTCCTCCTCATCATGAATGACTGGCTCAATGACCTTCTCTTTTCCTTTGTCCACCTACTGTGTTGTTGTAGAAGGCATCCCCCCTTCCACTCCATGTGGAGCAAACAAATGCTTGAAGTCTCTCTAGTATGTTTTTGGCAATGGCTCAACCTCAACCAAACTAGCCCACTTAGGCTCCTTGACATCAATGTTGCTGGGTGATCCAATGTCATGATGAGATGGAGATGAAGGAGGTGAAGGGGACTAATCTGATGATGATGGGTGTGCTATGGGCTGAGATGGAGGGATAAAAGTGGATGGTTGGGATGATGAAGGGACATTCTGTGCATGCTGAGTAGGAGGGTCTATGAATATATCATGGGCTATGAAGGTATCCCATGTAATGTTTAATTGATTGAGATGGTGAAGGACTATAATATTAATGAGGGAATGATGGAATAGACTTTTCATTTGATGTTCATATTCCCTTTTTCAAACAATGAATTCCATCTTATTTATGCTTCAGAAAAGGTAGTAGGGTATGTTCAACATCTTTACCCTAGTGAAATGGATTAAGAGCTGAATGTGATAGGAATAGAGCCTTGAAAATATGGCTTCACATGAAAAGTATTTCATGATTATCTTCATTATTGGGGCATATTTGTCTAGGAGGTGAGAAAAAGGAAAGAACCTCTTTTTCTCATTCTTATACCTTGGTTTCAGAAAGGGCTCAAAGTAGTTTTCCTCCAAATCACTCTTTTTGAACCACTTCTCCCCAACATTCGGGATCCCGGTGGTAGCTGAAATGATGGCAGTTGAGACAGTAAAGGTGACCCCAGCTAAAGTGACTTGGTTGTTGTGGAGGTTGGATATGAAGATCCTGGTCAACATGTGATGGTGATGAACCCTCTGAATTTGTTCACAAAAATCATAACAAACAACATATTTGAAACATGTTACTGTCATTGGAGAAGCCAAAAGTTCCCTTGTGTTGGTAGGTTAAAGTCTGATTATCTTGCCCCCTTTATGTGGCCTTGTAGCTTGTGTTTCCTCTTCCTCTTTGTATGGTATTTTATTCTCTTCTTCTGCTGCCATGGTGTTTTTATGTCCAAAACCCTAGGGAAGTATATGATAATTTAGAAGGTGACTTTTGGGGATAGGAAATGGGGAAAGGGAACTTTGTGGGAGATAGTGTTAGGGATATGAGAAACGGGGGAAAGGAAAAGGAGTGATAGGGTGATGGGAATTGGGAGCCTAGGTAAAAGGAGCACCTAGGGCTTCGGTATTGGGATTAGAAACTTAGGGAAGGGGATTGTAATAACAAGTATTTGGGGATGAGTATTTGCAATGTGGGAAGGGTATGAGACTGTAAGGGAAATTGGATTTAGGATTTGTGAGTGTTAAGGGGAAATGCTAGGTTTTTGAATGTTTTAAACACCAAATTATCAAGAAAATTACACAACGCCAAAAAAATAAACTTGAAGGAGGTAAATGATGATGGAAGATACCTTTACTCACTTGCTGGAGGCTCAAACAATTGTTGCATAAGTTCTGGAGATTATTTAGCGAAATTTGGATGATTTTTTAGCTTTCTGGACGTATGCTCAGTGCCTTAAGGATATGCACAGTGCCTTAAGTCTGTGCACAATGCCTTCATTATGTGTGCAATGCCTTCAGGATATGCGCAACGCCTTTAGCCTATGCGCCCTCTGCTCAGTTTTCCTCAAATTTTTCCCAGAAAATCGAAAAATCGCTCCCTTCAAGTGTTTGCTCGATGGAATAGGAGGAAAATTAATTTCAAATTGATGTTTAAGAGTCTTTAATACTTGAGTGAATTTTGATTTAGATGAAAAACCCACTTTTCCAATGTTTCTTTTCACTTTTTGAAAGCATGCTAAATATCCTTTTTTCTTTGACTTTTCTTCTTTGTAGGATGAAGTTGCTAGAGTTTGGCACTTTTCACTTTGATTTGGTGGTCTTCTGTTTGGAATATGAAGTTGGAGTTGGCAACTTTTGGAGAGTAGCTTATTACATATAGGAAGCATAAGATTACATACAAAAATTAAATAAATTAAAACTTTGTTTTTGAATAAAATTACATTTGAGTATGAAAATCATACTTGAAACTATAATTACAACTTTAAAAATATCATATTTACATGCTGATAATCTTCTGTAGATGATAATGAAATGTTTATTGAGTCACTATCACACCTTTTTCTGACCTTATTGAGATGAAATGGTGCATTTTTGGACCTTGAACAACAAAACCTAATGACCTAATGGGACCTTGAATGACCTAACTCCATGGTTGACTTTGACTAACATAAGACACAATGAAATGAGATTTTCAAAAGTGTTTTAATGCTCAGCAAGACATGAAGGTGGGCCAAAAAATGTGAAATTTTGAGCGAGAGTGAGGTTTTATGACTAGGGCTACCATTAGTGAATCAATTTTTTGCATGACCTAATGGAATGATATAAAATTTCTGAGTGGGACCCCTAAAATGAAAATGAAAATAGTGATTTTGATCACTGATGGCAGAATGCACATTCTGACACTAACAAGTTCCAATGGGTGACTTCAAAGAAAATCACTAGGATTTAATTTCCGAGATGAGGTGGAATAGGGGTCCCACATGACATTTATGTCTAGAAAGGGGTTTTCCCTTATATTATATACATGTTATATATGTAGTGGTCATGGATAAATGGGGGGTCTCGTGAGTATGTAAAGGACATGAACGAGTTGGTAGCTACTAACAAAAGAGACACAAATCTTGCGATGGTGACATGACATTAAAATAAATATCCACGTAGGTGCCAAGTGGGAGTCCAAATGACTTGGAAGAAGTTAATAGGCCAAATATTTAAATTCCTATATCTTTTGTTCTGGGAATTAGATTGAGGAAAATTTTATATCGTTGGAAATGTCTTAATGAGATGATTAGAACAATGTTTTCCATTTTAATTTTTGAAGAGTTTGTGAAATATAAAAAAAAATTAGACCTCAATCCCATAACCGAAACCTTGGAGTTCGGTTCATTAGAGTAATTGCCTCCTTCTACCCTTAGTAGGTGATAGAGTAGCAGGGGGCATGTTACAAAGTGGTATCATAGCTTCTAGGTTCAACACTTGGACTGGGTGGGCTCTATCACAAAATAAATGAAGGTATAGTGTTTGTGACTATATTAGAGAGTCAAATGGTTTGAAATTTGCTTGTTGTAGGTGTTGGCTATAACAATGTGATCATGGATTGTATATTGATTATCTGCATGTGTAAATTAAATGTTGGTTGTAACATCGTAATGTATGGTTATGTGTTAACTTGGTATTGCTTTCAGGTCATAAGATGAATTTTGTAAATGTGAAAAATGGTAAGTATGATAGATACTTGTTGTTTCCTAACTAACCTCCTTGATGTTGCAGATGCCAAGACTGCTGACCTTGATAAGAAGACCAAAATTATTTTAAAACGTTTAAAGGCTAATCTAAAATGGTAATGGTGGTATCGATATGGAGGATGATTTTTAATTATGTTTTCGGTTATATATCTATGGCTTTCTTGTGCAAGTGGGTGCTAGTTGTAGCACTATGGTGATAATTATGAGTTGATTAGAGACTATGTCATTGTTGCTAGTCTAGGTAAAAGACCGATTTTAATTTGATGATGCTAGTCTTGGTGGAAGGTTGATTTAAAAAATTGTAGACATGTTTACTTACCTTTCTTAATTATTTAAACATTTGACTAACATGAATCTGAAATATATGAACATGATTCTAGCTAGTGCTAAGAAACCACGTGCAGAAGGGTGCTATCTAGGGTTGAGAAACCACATGCAGAAGGGTGCTAGCTAGGGCTAAGAAACCACATGCAGAGGGTGCTAACTAGGGTTAAGAAACCACTTGAAGAAGAGTTCTAGATAGGGCTGAGAAACCACATGAAAAAGGGTGGTTTCTTAGAGAGAGTTGATAAACGACCGAGGGTGTTTGACGTGGGTTGATAAACCACCCTTAGAGTGCTTGACATAGCTGATAAACCACCCATTTTTGTGAAATTTTGTGTTCTTGAATAGATGATAAAAAACTGAGGGTGCTTGTTGTGGGATAATAAACCACTCATAAAGTGTCTGACACAACTAATAAACCACCCATTACTGTGAAATTCTATTGTTCTTGACTGTCTGCTAAACCACCCAAGGTGCTTGTTTTTTAGATGATAAACCACTCTTAGAGTGCTTTCCATAACTAATAAACCACCTATAATAAAAATATTATGTGGGGTCTCCACAGGGTGCTTGCAAAGGACACTAATAAACCACCCAAGATGCTTGTTGTTGGGCTAATAAACCACTCGTAAAGTGCTTTCCACAAAAACCACCTGTAATAAAAATATTATGTGGAGCTGCCATATGTTGCTTATAGAGGAGGTTGATAAACCACCCAAGGTGATTTTTTTTAGGTTGATAAACCACTCTTATAGTGCTTTCGAAAACTTATAAACCACCTATAATGAAAATCTTTGGAGGAGTTTCCATAGGGTGCTTGCCGAAGAGGTTGATAAACCACCCAAGGTTCTTGTTGTTAGACTGATAAACCACTCTTAGAGTGCTTAAAATAGCTGATAAAACACCTGTAATAAAAATGGAGTGTGTGAAACCAAATAAGGCTATGTGATAGAGTAGACCCACGCTTAAATAAAAGGGGGCAAGGTATGCTTAGCATAACTGGAAATACAAAGAGAAATTTCCAGGTAATAAGGAACTTCAAATTTAGTGATGAACCAAGAGCAGGAATTGTTGGTGTATGCAAGAGCATCACTCCTAAATCAAGATAACAAGCATGAATGAAATTTTGTACACATTGGAAACTGCCTGTGTGAATAACCACTTCAGAAAATATCAATTGAACCTCATTGATGATGGAATCGATATGGGAAAAGATGAATATGTGTGTGTGTGTCCATAATTGAGTGGACATCGTTATGAAAACCTAATGGGCTGGTTTGGTCCATGGGGGATAATGGACAATGATATGGCAACCATGAAAATGGTGCACAAGAGGTTCTCTTAACCTTGACTCTATTTACATATGTAAATTTGTAATATGTTCATGTTGGGTCTTTCTTGTGGAAGAATGATGACTTGTATTTATTTAGTGTAAGTAAGGATGACATGAGAAGTTGTCCAACATAATTCTTGGTTGGGTGAGGAATTAATTGGGCATGAAATAGCCCTAGTTGATTTATGATGTAATATTATGCAATTATAACTCTTATATTGTGCCTATGTTTACATTAGAAATAAGAAATGTGGAAGGATATGACCAAAAGTATATTAGCCATAAACTAAATCCTTGGTTAAAGGATGTCACACATATGTTATCATTTGTAATACATATAGTTAGACCACCTAGAATGGGGGTTAACTAAACCTAGAAATTGCTAATGAGTTCTGATTTAAATTTATTGCAAGTCCTTTATGATGGATCTCAGGAAGAATTGTGTGTCATGAGATTACTTGGTTGGGTGAGTGTGTAACAACACACTGATTAAATATTTTAGGAATAGGGCCCAGGGAGAATTTTAAGGATGGAAGTTTATATTAAAGTATAGAAACCTTGGCGAATCTTACTAGTCCCTAACATGCAAACTCTAAAAATTTTGGTGATATTTTTGTTCAAATATTTATATTTCCAATGATTTTGTATTAGTCTATATATAATATTGGCGATTGTTAAGGTAAAATAAGTTTGTATTGTAATATTTTGGTGAATCCGTTTTGGGAAAAAATGGAAATTGGCGATTTTTTTTGGAAAAAGCATGGAAAATTAGCTCACCTGCGAATACTAGCCCCTAAAATTTTCCCTGATGGGGCCATTGTGGGACACTAGCACTAATTGGTTTCTCTTTATTTCCATGAATCATGACATGATTGGTATGAAAGTGCTGAGGCAAGGAATTTCCTTGGTTATGCAATCCTTCGGATGCAAGGAAGCCTTGCCAAGGAATGGATCTCTTGAGGAATTGAGAAATAGAGAAGGGTATTCCTGAACTTGGAAGGTGAGTGACTGCACAAAAGAGGGATTAGATCACCTCAGGTATTGGGAAGCAGAGAGGGGGATGCTAGAAAATAATTTTGAATTTGAAAAGGTTCATGAGTGTGGCTTATTAGAATCATAAGCAAATCGGGGTGTTGTGGGAAGTAATGGTTTTGGAATTGTTCACCGAGGGAGAAAAGAGTGCAAAGAAATGGGTTGAGAACTGTTCATTGAAAGAGTAAGGGGCATAAATATAACAACACTAGATATTTGAGGTAGGAAACACTCTAGAGAAAAAGGAAGTGACACAAATTGAATTGGGTGCATAAAATTACCAAAAGACTATAAAAGGGCCATTGGGAAATGGGTGATCAGATACAAACAACACATCATTCTTTGATTTTTGAATAAGTGGATCTAATAGATATGTGTAAAGCTCAATTTTTGTTTTTTTCTTTATTGATAAGAACACCGAGGACAATGTTCACTTTAAGGGGGTGGGCTTGGTGACAACCCTAGTATGCTTTCCCCCTAAGTTTTGTAATGTAATGCTACTCTAAATTTTAAATGAGTATATTTTCATGTAATGCCATAAATAATGGGACAAAAAATGTATAATATAAGAGGGAAGAGGAAAGATTTACCCATGTGGGGTTGGATGACACCATTAATTAATTTTATGGTGCAATTATAAAAGAAAAATAAGATGAAGAGTTCAAAGAGGAGCATGAAGAGGCACCCTTGAGAAATTATAAAAATGCATTAGCACAACAATGTTGGGGTTGGATTTTCCTCTTGGGGAAGCACATAAGAATTGTTGTAAATACCTGCAAATTGGAGGGAATGGAATCACCTGGTAAGTTGAATTGTGGCCTAGAGGAGCTAAAGAAAATTGTAAGTAAAATGAGAATGAGTACTTGCCAAGAATTTTTTGAGAACCCACTCCGGATTCTTGCTAAAGAGAGGATAAAAAACTTATTTTTATAAGTAATCTTTGTACTCCTTAGCTGCGTATGACCTTATGCTAAAAAATATTGAAGAAATTCCCCTTAGATTGTGGATCTGGCTCGGGGGTGACTACTGCAAGTGATTTTCGCAGTAGTATGACTAAGTTTGGGTGGAAAATAGGAGTCCCACCTTCAATATGGTCATTTTATTTATTGTAATCAAGTGTATTTAGCCGATAAATGTGAAATTGAAGCTTGTACTAGTGTAATTTAATTATATGATTATGAGAAATATTGCATGGCTGTGGAATACCGGTGCATGTAACTATAAGCTAAATCCCTGGAATTTTATTATGTTGCATGTGAATGTTATGTATATGTCTAATATGTTGTTTCAATTCCTGTGTTCATGTTCAGGAATGTTGATTTCTATGTGAATGGTTAAAGATAATCCCTATACAATTAATGAGAAATAGACAACTCTTGTATGTATTATGAATAAATGTTTTCTCACGCTCCTTGCTACTAAATTTTTCACACTAGCCATAATGTTGACATATTTTTTAAATTAACAACAAGTGATGCCATTATTCTTGCGTGAAAGTGAGGTGTTAGCTTTCTGAGAAATTTCTAAGAAATGTGATGGTTCCTGTGACCTTTCTGAGTAGATACTTGACCTAAATGGTTGGAGTATGATAGAGATATGTAGATCTCTGATATAATTCTTGAATGTCTGTATTGAATATAATTTTTGCAATTAGGCCTTAATTTATAAATTATAGATCTCTCTTTTATCTAAATAAATGTATACACATAAATACCAAGTTTGGATGAGGGCCATATAAGCTCATATGAGATAGCGATCTATACACACACATACACACACACACACACACACATATAGACACTCAACGTATCAGGGCTGAGGGACCCTGAAATAATTTATATGAGAAAACACATTTTACTATTCAACAGTGGGTCTGGTGGGACCCATGGCCATCGTAGCAGGCATTGTGGCTAGGAGAAATGTGGCTACTCTCGATAGGCCAAGTGGAGGTTGATTTTGGTGTGTCCTGGTGACCCAGAATAGGAGACATTACCCTGATGCCTCCACCACGTCGAGTTCTGTTGGTGCTTGGTGCAATCCCTATGGGATTTTATCCTCATGATGAAGTGGCAGAGGTGGAGCCCAATTGTGCAGGGGTGTAGACATGTTACATGATGCATAGGAGGAGGGGTACAAAGTGGAGACCATACCCCATGGGATTGGTTAAGCGCTGCATGTGTATTGAGGTGGTGGCATAGCTAGGTGGGGTTCCACATAACCCCAAAGTATTCTTCCCTATCAGTTTTAATGGGGGAATCCAAATGAAATCCCTCAGATTTTATTTCTAGGATGAGGTGAAATAGGGAACCTGCATGCCATTTATGTGTAGAAGGGGGTTCCCCTTATATTATATACATGTTATATATGTAGTAGGTCATGGATAAGGGAGGTCCCGTGATTATTTAAAGGACATTAATGAGTCAATATTTGTTTGGAGGAGTGCCACATAAATCTTGGGATGATGACTTGGCATTAAATTAAATAGCCACATGGGTGCCATGTGGTAGACTAGAATGAATTGGCAGAAATTAATAGGCCAAATATTTAAATGTTATATATTTTGATCCAAGATTTGGATCGTTGAAAGTCTTATATTGTTGAAAATGTCTTGACAAGATGATCACAACAGTGTTGTCGATGTTAAATTTTGAAGAGTTTGAGAAAGATAAAAAAATTTAGACCCCATTTCCATAATTAAAACCTTGGAGTTTGGGTCATCGGATTAATTGCCTCCTTATACCCTTAGTAGGGGCTAGGGATAGCATGGAGTGTGTTACACAATCACTTCTACTATAGGGGCTCCCCAAGGGACCTTAAAAATTCCACTAAAATTTGTGAATTCCAGGTTTGCTAGACCTTCAAAGGAAGTGGCATTGTTCCTTTCCTGGTTCCTTATTTGCCAAATTGTATTGCCCAATTTTTTGTCTTTTGTGAAGTTTTGAAAAAACTTTGAGTTTATCCCCAACCTATAGCCATACAACATGACTCTTTAGGCACCATGTAGCTTCTTGGGAATTTATCAAACTCCTTTTATGACCTTTCAACCCTACTAGTTTGGCCTTAGCTTCCCTTGCTTCAAAATCCTCCTCTGCTTCCTATGATATTGATTTGACAACCTCTTCTATGGTCCTTAACTCTTGTGTTTCCTGTAATATCTTTTCTACCAGCTAGGTGATCAAATTTTATTTAACATATTTTATATTGGCCATAAAATATGCAGTTACATATAAACCATCCCTGGGATCAAAGATCTTCTAGGTGGATATGATTAGGTCCATATATGACATCCTTGAACTAGATAAAATTAAGCTTAAAAGGAATTGGGGGTTTCCTTCCCTAACCTTTAGGTTCCAAAAATATAGCAGGAGTCAAAATCCCTACCTTCCCCATTCCGTTGACGAATAAGGGGGATACTGCCCACCATTTTGTTGGTGAGAAGAAATCTATCCAATTATTTGGCAAACCTGTCCAGACCCGTCCGATTGTTTATCCAAGTGGGCTTAAGTTTTTTAAGATAAACATCAATCAAATGGTGTACCCTTAGGTAGTTAGAGAAAAAAAACCAAATTTAGGTTTCTGTGAGATATTAGACCCCAAATTTTAGCATGCCCAAAGGAGAAATTAAAGTCACCACCCAAGATTAAATTATTGGTTGATAAGAATGTGGTGCTAGATAGAGCCTCCCAGAAAGGAATTTTGTCCTATTAGGGACCATAAAGAACCATAACATCTTTATCCATTTCAACTGAGCTAAAAGAATGCCCCAATGTCGAACATGTTCCTGACGAATTGATCAAATTAACAAACCATGGATTTCAACTTGTTTCCAACACACTTACACGACCATTAGCATCGAGGGAGGAGAACTCCCACCCTGGAAACTTTTTTTTAAACAAGACAAAATAATGTCCCCCTCCCCTAAAGTATATTGAAGGAGAAACACCAAAAAATGATTAGAGACAACTAATATTTGAAGAGACTATTGCTTGGATAGGATGGCCAAATCCCCTACATTTAAGGGAGAGAAGGATCATGAGGGCACCTCATCTAGGGGTTGTAATTTTCTAAGGACCCCAGCAATAGTGTGTTGTTTAACAGAGGATTGTTCCATAACAACCTTGTTTTGAGTTTTAGAAATATAAATTTCTTGTCCCGACATTTTTTAGTAATCATCAATAAATGATCATGACCCTAACCCCTAAAAACACTAGGCTCAAGGGATGAGGATAAACAAGATTAGAGAGAATATTTAGGTTCATATGAGTCAGATTCCAAGGAATCATTATCAGAATAAGAAATACTAGGAGGGGGATTGATCCTCTCTATGAATGAAATGATGTTATAGCATCATTTATCACCTTTATATACTTCATGATATATGTATTGGCCTTGGGCAGCCCTTTCCATTCAGATTTTTTCATCTTCTTAAAAAACAATATTTTGAATTCCATACGTGACTCTGCCTTGTCTAAAACGTGTGTAGTCATGGGTCCACCCATATTTTACCCACGTATATAATTTAAAATATTAAAAAATATATAACTTCCTATATTTTGGGTGGGGTTTACGGGTTACACCGGAAGCCCACCTACAGGAGCCCGTGGCCAAACTGTTTCCCAACTGAAAAAACTATTTTGAGGAATTATAAATACACCTCATGGGGAAGTCCTTAGAGGGGAGAGAGAAAGGTATTGATATTATAGCCTATTATAGCCCAAATCAAGTCTAATTATCCCTGTGCCTCCTGCAGTTCCCAATTTCAAGAAACCCTTGTTTCCTTCTTTGAGATGTTCACCTCCTTTATGTGACATCATTGTGCACCTTTTATGGAAGAATATTGTTGAGGCTAGGGCTAGACGGATCCAGAGGATGGTTTCTCTTGGAGTTGTGGCTGATTTCAGGTGATATTTCTCCACATTTTTTACATGCATAAAAAAAAAGCTTTGTGTTGTTCCTGATGTCATGATCTTATATTCTTTTTATACATGTTAATGATCATGTAATTGTTAATTTCATGTTATCTTTTATAAGCTTATATGATCTAACCTTTTGACATTTAGGATATATATGTTTTACAAATATTCTATGTGATTTTTCTTGAGTGAGTTGCGGGTCTTGAAGCACGTGGAGAAGCATAGGGTTTTTACCCTACGAGAACGACCTCAAACGTAGGACATACAGGTAAGGTAATCTCTCCCAATTTTACTAGTTGAAGCATTAGGAACTTTGGTTTGATTGCTTTTTTTTTTGTATGCCTTCCGCTCTGTTAGGTCCCTCAACCTAGACCTTAGGGTAGTTTTTCCCACAACAAATGCAGAAAATTCCAAGTACCATATTTAGAGGAGGTAGGACAAAACTATCAGAGTGCACATTCGAAACATGACTAGGAGAATGTAGAGCCATCCCCACATCCTTAAAAATACTAACAAATTAGGAAAAAAGAGAGTAGGAGTAGAGGTATCTATAATTGATTTAGCCAAAAGTGATGCCTTAAGGTCCTTATCCATGTCAGAATAGTGCCCATGCACCTCCGTAGTTGCCACCATCGAACTTAGAATATGAAAACACACAAATAAATCAATGGAGGAGATTGGATAATCTTAAATAACTTTAGGAAATCCAATCAAGATATCATGAGGAGAAGAAGAGAGAAATATAACCTCATCCTTGGATACATCTTCTGAGCCCATAGACACCTGTGAATGGTACTTTTATGGCTTGACATTTTCATGACACCATAACTTGCATTCCACAACATTGTGCCCATGAGCATTGGAGTGTTTGCATCAAAAGGGTATTCCCTCGTAATCCAAGGGTTGTGTCAAAGAGTAACCTTTTTTAGTCAACACCATTTAAATCCATGGACCCTCTTGAATATCCAAAATCACAAGCACCCTAGCCACTTTAATCTCATCAACATTAAGGAAAGACATATCCACTTGTAAGCATTCCCCCAAACGACTGCCAATCTCCGAGAGGGCATGCTGAAAATATAACTGAAACTTAAGGCTTGAGAGTCTAAAACATATGGGTTCCTTATACATATTCTCCCTCACTGGTAAAAAAAAGGAGTCCAATTATTTAAAAGTAAGTCATAAGGGTCGATGCTCAAGTGCTTTCCCATGACCCACTTAACCTCTTCAGGGGAAGAGAAAAAACTAATAAACCAGCCATGAAAAGGAGCTTCGATGGAAGGAATAGATATTAAATGACCCCCCCATTCCCTTTGAACCTAGTATTTTAATGGTTTACCACAATAGTTATTCCCTTGATCACAACCCACAAGTGCTAGTTCACTCATCTCAACAACCCGATACATCTTAATGTCATCTCATAAGACCATGGAAAGATGGCCTTTAAATTCCTTAACAGAAGGGTTTTTTATTTTGAAATTATTAATGGGGTAAGATAGCCCAAGATGGGTTGGAATTGAAATATTAATGAAATATAGATCCACAAAGACTGGCTGTGAAGTGTTTGTCAAGACTAAACAAAATGGTAGATCTAGGCTACCAGGGAGCAAGACCACCTCTAGAGGGCAAGCTTGACTGAAAGCCCCGGGAACCCATAGAAGGGGAAGAATAAAAAGTGAAGGGAGACAAACCTAAAGACCCGACAAGGCATGACAGAGTTTTCCCAAGGAATGAAAGAGAAAAAAATCCCTTAGAGGTGGGCCCACAAGTGTCCAAAGACTATATATATAAGGGGTCTTATATAGAGGATGTCAAACTTCCTATAGAGATCCTAGAACAACATTGAGAGGAAAAGGAATGCAATTAGTCCAACAAAATATGTAAGGAAGTAGATATTGTAGGGGTCAACACTGGTCCCAGAAAACCCTTGCATTGGGAAAATACAATTTTAAATCTTGACATTGAGTTTGCCATATAAAACCTTCCACACCATGATCATCCACCCTAAAACGGAACCCGTGATCATATATGTCCAATAAACCCCTATCCATAACCTCACCAATGATAAAAATACCTGTTATCCTGACAAATATGCTCTTGCCTGCTAGTGTGTCCTCTGAATAATCCACCAAGATGTACTCCATGACAGGGACTGAAAGAAAAGGATAGAACACCGGTATACGTGGGTTGTAGAAGGAACCAAGAGAGACCTCCCCTATATATGTCTGAAACGTACAAAGCCCATAGAGACCACTTGAAATGGAAAGGATGGTACCAAAAAACCCCCACCAACAAGCTAAGAATAGATGAAGGGAGTGCCACCGAGAAACTAGAGAGAAATAGTATCCCACTAGTGAACCCTAGCTATGGAGAAAAAAACCCAAGAAACCCTAAGCAAAGCCATTCTTCCCATAAATTCCTTATTTATTTAATATTTCATACTTTATCAACATAATAATCTAATTCATGGTTTGTTATCAATAAAGGTTTTGTCTAGAAATTTAATTGGATATTTTTCAATAGGCCGGTTACATCTTTTGTTGTGGTACAATGTAAATCCTAATCCATTAAAATATAAAGAGAGAGGCATATGAAGCACACAATTATTGATTTGAATGATGCAAAATGAAATTTCCACTTATTAGATGCCATATAGTTTTGTCTGCTAATGTTGTATTCATTAGCATTGGTTCTCTTATCTCCATACCTCATTATGATCTCGAGATTTAATTATATTCAAATTTATTAGAAGAGATTTTTCTATGTCTTGCCATAGTATATTTTGAATTTTTTTCGCCATTTGTTGCATTATTCCAGTTAGTGTTAATATTGGGTTATTTTTGACTTGATGATAGTGTAATTAGGACATCCTTGATATAATTAATAATGGATTTTACATTTATGATTTGTGGGCCCATGGTATTACGTATGGTGAATCTTATTTAATGGTTTGGAATACTCTATTATAAAGTAACTCACACAACCTAGTGTTTGGTTGACTTGGCCAAGTAAATAATATATATCTATTTAGGTGTTGGTTTTCCCCATTAATGATTTATAGGGTAAATATTGGCTCTATGGATGTGTTTGTGTTTCTATTTTTTTATATTTCTATGTTATTTCTCTCTTTCAGTTTTAACGTGTGGTATTAGAGCTAGTTTGGCTTGAACTGCCTTATGGGAATAGTCTAAGAATTGGAGCCTAGATATGGTGTTTGTGGATGATGATGACCTTTTATTAATACATAAAAGTGGTTTTAGGACTAAATATATTGAATGCCATAATTTATTTTGACTAATATTTGAAAATTTTAACTCCTCGAGGAAGAATTGGTTAGTTTGAGATCTAAGTGTATACATGAAACTGTGTGTTAAAATTTCATTTAAGGCTCACACTAAAAGGAATTTGGAGTTGTTATTATCTAGTGGAATGATATATTGGTGAGATTAGGAGATTATCTAGGACTAATTAGTATGGGGAGGTTGTTTAGAAGGTTCAATATGTTGGTCTTCATGGACCCTTCAATGGTTGACATAACACTTTATGAAAATAAAAAAATTGATGAAAAAGTAGTGGAAACAAGGAAAGTGATTCCTAGAAGAAAAAAACATAATTCCAAAACCAATAGATACAATAAAAATTATGGTAAAGGTTATGAAGAAGAATATATAAGGACCAACACAACATTTGTAGGAGGATTGCTATCCAATCTAATCGATGAAGGTTTTGAGAATTATTTCCAACATTTTGGCAACATTACGAATGTTGTTGTAATATATGACCATAGCGCCCAGAGAAAAAGGATGATGGATTCATATTTTTATTCAAAACATTCAATGGAGAAAGTTTTGTAGATGTATTTTCATTAGTTGAATGAAAAACTTATAAAATTTATGTATGCATTATTCATGTTTCTCTTGGAGTTGTAGGCATAAGTGTGAGAAGTTATCAAGGGTATAGAAGTTCAACCTCAAATATTGGTGGTTATGGAGGAATAATACATAATTATAGAAATCCTCCTCCCACTAGGAGAGGTGGGTTTCCTTGCTATGGGCATAATAGTTACAATAGCCGAAGCTATGGACTTGGGGGTCATAGAGTAGTTAATATCGGTATACATGGTTATGGAAATTATGACACGAATATTTATGGTAGTGCTCCTCTTGGAATGTTATGTAACTAGATCACAAAACAAAAAAAACTATAGATAAATGACTTGAAAATAATCCTCTTCGAGGGGAAAACCTCCTTCTACATCACAAAAATTAACATTTATTGAATGATACAAATGACAAGACTCCTTGGTATATATAGAAGTATAAAGGGTCATAATATAATCAGGGCTTACATAACAATAATATTTTAAGGGAACAAAAATAACAATAATAGGCTTCTATGGGGCATAATAATAAAAATATGGGGGCTAAATGGGGCACAAAAATAACAATATGGGGGCTACACTAGTGTTAAAGGGACTTAACATGCGCCTTTCCTTCAAAAACATTTTGTCATCAATGATTGCATAGTTTTGGAGAGTTTTGTAGAAAATAATCATCCTCCCATGTAGAATCTTCAATAGGTAAGTTCTTCCACTTAATTAGATAGTATGAAATTGATCGATTTCATAGTTGTCAAGTTATTTTTTTGTGACTGCTTCAAACTCTAATATTATTTTTCCTTCCTCATCAAGTTCTGGAAATATTGTTTGAACTAGAATTTTGTCACCTATAATCTTATTTAAGCATGAAACATGGAAAAATGGGTGTACTCGAGAAGATACTGATAGCTCCAATTTATATGACATTGTACCAATATTTTGCAACACCTTGTAAGCACCATATTACTTGGGTGATAATTTATTATCCCTCTTTCTTGAGGGAAATTTGTTTGTATGGTTGTAGACGTAAAAATACCGAATCACCTAAGTCAAAAATTCATTCATTGTGATGATGATATGTCTGTTTTTTCATTCGGTTCTGCACCAAAATCCGGTTATCCTTTAATAATTGGAGAACTTGTTGTTGATGCCCAGTGTGATCTTCCACTTCTTAAACCTTATCATTTTCTCTTATTTAGATGATTTGATGGATGGTGGCTGATATCCATAAAGTACCATAAATGGGGTCATTTTTGTTGCGACATGGAAGAAAGTGTTATACCACCATTCTGCCAGAAGTAATCAATTGAACCATTGTGTTTGTTTATCAGATACAAAGTAAAGAAAATATCCTTCCAATTTATTTATTTTTCACTATATCATTTGTTTTCCCATCAGATTGAGGATGATAAGATGAGCTATAAGCTAATTGAGTACCAAGATAAGAAAATAATTCGGTCCAAAAATTTCCAGTGAAAATGGGATCTATGTCCTTTACAATAATATTTGGGTTTCCATGTAGCTTCTGAACTATTTCCATACATGTAGTAGCAATTGTAATGGCTTTGAAAGAATGCAATAATGCACAAAAGTGTGCATACTTGGTAATTCTATCAACTACTACAATGATGGCACTCTTTCCTTCAAACTTGGGTAAACCTATGATAAAATTCATTGAGACCTCCTCCCACAGCTGATTTGGAATGGCTAAAGGTTGTAATAGACCCAGGGTTTTAATTGTCTCAACTTTATTTTATTGGTAAACCAAACATTATAACACAAACTCTTGATTATCGAATTTAAGTCCATCCCAAAAAAATTCCTTCTTGACCATGTGGTAAGTTTTTAAAAATCCTAAGTGCCTTCCTAAAGGAGATGTGTGCAATTAAAAAAGAATATTTTGTTTGATTTGCGAGTTCTTACATAGATATAAACGATCTTTGTCCCATAATGAATCATTTTTCTATATAAATGTATTATATGTACTGGGATCATACTACAACTTTTGAATGAGTGTCCACATCTCTTCGTCATTCTTCCATTCACTTTTTTGTCGATTATTTCAAATTCATAACCCAACATCTTTGTGACCCATTTTTGCTACTCTTCTAAAGATAATGTTTGTTCCAAAAGGAATTTAAGACTATCATGATATATTTTTAACTTGAATTGTCTTCCCATTAGGTAAGGGTGCCATTGCTTCATGGCATGCAATATTGCCACCATTTCCTTCTCATAAATAGGTTTGTGTAAATACTCTCCCTTGATTGGAAAAACTTTCAAAAGTGATGGACCTTTCGTATTGCATTAAAACATCACCAATTCCATTTCTCGAGGCATCACATTACACAATAAAGGTTTTTGTGAAGTCTGGTGTAGCTAAGATGGAGGCTTTCCATGGCATTGCCTCCTTAATATGTTCAAAGGCCTTAGTTGCTTATAAAGTCCAACAAAATGCATCTTTCCTCAATAATGTTGTTAGAGGTGCTCATATTTTCCCATAATTCTTAACAAAATTGAAATCATACCCTATCAACTCGAGAAATCCTTGAATATGCTTTAGGGTTGTGGGAATTTTCCATTCATTGATGACTTTAATTTTTTTAGGGTCTACCTTAACACCTTCACAATATGTAACATCACCCAAATATTCCACCTCATGTACCCCAAAGAAACATTTGGAGGGTTTTACATACAATTGTTTCTCCTCCAATACTTTAAGCACCATCTCCATGTTGAACATGATCTTTTGATGACTTGTTGTAGATTAGTATATCATCAAAAAATAATAACATAAATTTTCTATGAAATGGTCTAAAAGTGGAATTCATTAAACCTTAAAATGTGGAAGTTGCATTAGTAAGGCCAAAATGCATGACCAAAAATATAACCTTCATGAGTTCTAAATGCTGTTTTTGGAATGTCTTATGTCTTTAATCTAATATGATGATATCCAGAATGAAGATCCAACTTGGTGAAGTAAATTTATCCATGTAATTCATCCAAAAATTCATCAATGACAAGAATGGGAAAATTTTCTTTAATAGTGAGCTTACTAAAGTCTCTATAATATGGACACATATTCCATGATCCATATTTCTTGTGCACCAATGCTATTGGAGAAGAGAAAGAACTTTGACTAGGTTGAATTATACCTACCTCTATCTTTTCTGCAACCATAAATTTAAATATTTTTGGCATAGGGATATATGTACGGTTTGATTTTTGGTAGAAAAATTCTTGGAATCAAGTGAATAACATGATCATGATCACGAATAGGTGGGAGAACTTTGGGAGTCTCAAATACCTTGAAATGATTATCCAGGAATATTTGGAGATATAGATAAATGTATGATTTCAATGTTTGAACATCGAGTGAGCATAATTGTGCAATTACCCCTTGATGTCCTTTATTCAAAAGCGATGTCATGCCATTATAGATGATTATATTCCTTGGTTTCCTTGCGATAACCCTTAATTCAATTTCCTTACCTTTCCAAAAAAAAATCAAGAAAAGTTCTTGAAAATTAGAAGTTATCATCCCCAAATATTGTAACCATTGGACTCCTCATACAACATCAACACCACCCATTGGAATGGAAAGAATTGAATTATTCAAAACATATTCCCCAATGGTTAGCTTGATATTATGGCACTTTCCAGAGAAATTTATAGTTCCTCCATTCACAACCATCACTTGACACTCTTGTGTTGGATATAGGAAGCAATTCAATTCCTTGGATATCTTACAATGAAGAAAATTATGGGTTCTACCCGAATAAATCAACACTATTACCTTTTTCTTCTTGATATGTACTTCTATCTTGAGAGTTTAAGGAGTGGTAATTATTGCCAATGCATTACATGATATGGTTAAATTCATTTCTTCTTTCTCTAGGGTTGGTTCGTGGTGTATAACCTCTTGTTTTAAATTTTCTTGTTCATTTTGTTCCTCCTCTTCACAATCTATGTAAATAATTCATTATTAGCACACTTATGACCTTTAGTGTATTTTCTATCACAATTGTAACAGAGCCCTTTTGCTCTTTTTTTCTCCAATTGTTGTAGTATCAACCTTGTAGGTTGTGGAATTATAGGATCCACAGCACTTCCATATTTATAATTGTGAGTGGTGGACTTCGTTGTTTCCATAATTTTTCTTTCAAGTTCCTTCATTTGAAACCATCACTGGAGGAAAAAGGAGTGAAATGGATTTTTTATAGCTGTGATAGAAAATACACTATAGGTCATAAGTGTGTCTAGAAGAAATTATTTTACATAGATTGTGAAGAGGATGAAGAAAATGAAAAAGGAACATCAAAAGAAGAGGATATAAACCACGAACCAACCCCAGAGAAAGAAGAAATGAATCCAACAATATCTTGTAATTCATTGCAAAGAATTACCACTCCTCAAACCCTCAAGTTAGTATGATATATAAAGAAGAAAAAGGTAATAGTGCTAATTGATTCAGGTAGTGCCCATAATATATCCATCATAAGATAACCAACGAATTGAATTGTTTTCTATATCCAACACTAAAGTGTCATGTGATGGTTGCAAATAGAGGAACTGTGATCCTTGCCATCAAACATACACATATGGATCTTTGGAATATGGTTGATCTTCATCCCTAAGTTAGAGTATCTAATATAATGATTCACATTCATTTTTTTCTCATCATAAGTTTCATGGATGACCTTGTCACCATTAGGAAACCTTTCCAGCAGCAACTTAGTCAAACCTTCAATGTATACATGTAAACCTTCCATTCCCCACTTTATTTTTTATTCTAAACCATCCATCTTAGAATTCATCACTCCCAATTCATTTTTGGTTTCTCTTTGTGAGAGCGAAAATTGTTCTCATAATTTTGATATATATATCACGTTGCATTTCTTCTTCTTCGTGCGTCATAGTAGAGATTTATGAGGGCTTAATGGGTGTATAATTTTTTTTGGGGGGAGGAATTTTAGAACCAATTAATGATATATATGCTTCACTATTCCCTTTGGATCACTTCAAACTGATTTTTCAAATAAAAATTATGCAAATTTAAAAAATCACACCTTTTAGAACTTGATTTTCAGCTTGTTGCTATGGTTGACCTTGCATTTGTAGTATTTATGTGATTTTGGATCTCCAAAGTCTGAAATTTTGATTTGTGGCATCCCTTTGTGTCTTCTTTCCAACCTCACTATTTATACCAAGATTGGATTCTTCAAGATAAAGTTATGCCAATTTTCCCAAGATAGTCTCATTATGGATTAATTCAGTAGCGCGAACTTGTATGGGATGCAACGTGTCAATATTTTAACCTTCAACCATGAAAATAATACACGAGAAGCTGAAGTCTGTGTAATTTCATTCAATTTTTACAAAATTCAAAACCAATACACAAAGATAAAGTTATGACGATTTTCCTTGGAACACCTGTTTGAGACAAAATTATGGAGCAAGCAAAAACCCTAACTTTATTGGACCATATAACCAAAAATATAGTGAACCAAGATTTGAAATTTTTACACAATGTTCATCAAGATTTTTTCTCCACTTGGTTGAAATTTCAACTTCTAAATCCTTGCAGAAAAAATTTATAGTGAAAATTCCAAGATGACATGTTTCAAGAAGTAAAACCATAGGATCCAGAGCTCTGATACTAAATGTTATGTAATCAGATGTTGACAGGTTAGAATATTCCACCAACAACAAGGGCATCTCCCTAGTGTAAAACCCCAAATAGACTCTACATTGTTTGGTTTAGGAGTCCCGACCAATATTTAGGCCTAACAACCATTAGGTTGCTTATTAGTTCGCCCTAGAAAAAAAAAACATCAATCCTTAGAGAACAAAAAAAACCCTCAACAAATGTAAATGAGTGATTTATGGATTCCAAACATGTGAAATGTTACACATATAACAATGACCTAGTAACATGTACATGAATATTAAGAGAAGCAGTATTAGCAAAACTTCATATGAAACTCATGTATTTTATAAAGATAAGTGCATTGATTATAAACAAGTTCATAAGCAATAAAATCATGAAAGAATGTAAAATCACACAATTCAATACATGATATATGCCTAAATCAATAAATTAATTTATTGACAAAAGTATAAAATAAGCACAACACACACAATTCAATCACTGCAAGAGAAATCCTACAATAATTAATGACACATGAGAGAATTGCACACCTTGGGCTCAAAGAGCTTGAAAATATGAGATACCCATAGCATTATCACATGAAAAGTATATGACATCCATAAGTGGAAGCACATAATCACCACTTTCATTCACGAAAGGTCTATTATCTCTCAAACAATGTGCACCAATACAATCCAAAACTAAAAGTCCTTTACATTCAGCCAAGAAGATATATTTATAGAAAATGGGGTGACCTTTCATCTACCCCTATGACTCTTGAATTACCCCATGACCTTTCATATTCCCATGTGATTCTCTACTCTAATTTATAATTTAGTACTAACACATTACATGAAATAAATAAAATACTCTCAATCTACTAATCTAGTGATAGAGAGGTATATGAAATCCAAATGTAATTCTCGAACTAATATGCCTACCAGAGCCGGTACTTTGTTATAAGATTCAAAATATGATGTTGTAGCTCGTTCCCATGTCTTTGCAGGAAATCCATTGCATTCAGTACTAATGTGGGCTTCTGGAATTTTATCTAGTTTGATAGAGTTACCAACTTAGTGTATAACCTCACGGGCTTGACCATGTATTGAGTGATGGTCTCCTTTGTTATTTATCGGTCATCCTTGGCAATTGATTTTTTGATTGGTTTTAAGAATTCTTAAATTTATTGTTTAACTTCCTCCTTTTCTCTAATTTATCTTAGTGTGTTAATAGAGGGAATCTTATGAAATTTAATAAGAAACTATAGTGTACCAAGAAAGTTATTGTATGATGTCATCACTCTTTCCATATATTTAGCTAATTTATCATGAGACTACATCTTGATGGGCATAACCACTTTATCATTCTTTGCTATGATCCATTATTTTATAGGAAGTTCTTCAGGTGCATCAGGGTATTGATTAGTCCATTCATGCATACATTCAACTACTACTATCACTACTTTTATCATCATTCCCCTTTTTTTTATTCCTTATGCATATTAAGGAATGGGGCCATGACTTGATGTAGAATAATCATTTCATCGTAAACCAAATCCATTGTATCTGAAAGTATCTACAGTTCATTTGAGATGGATTCTTGCAAGCCTTTACCCTAGGAGTGAGATGTAAGAAAGGCTTGATTTTCACTTTGTACCTATGAAACTCTTTGTTCAGAGGCAACGGTCTTGGCCTATAGATTGGAAATTTGTTTGCTTAATCTACTCACATTTAGCTTTGTGGTTGTTACAAAGGTGGTTCTAGACGAGGCAATCATTTATGGGTTCATGGTGGTATTATGACAATTTACTTCTCCATGATAATGGATATGGGCTTAGCTGGATTATTTGCATAGCAATTTCAATTTTCCTACATAATATTAAATTGAATCTATTTAAAATTGAGCCTGATAACATCCAACACTTCTTATTCTTCTTCTTCTTGTGGGATGCCCAATTCTTTTAGTGGGAAATTTCCACCAGTAATTGGAATAGACGGTGGGATATCAAAAGGAGGAAAATCTAGTTGCATCTAATACGCTTATGGTTGTTGATCATTTGTTGTTTTTATCTCTTGTTCCTTGAGAATATATTTCTCGATTTCTTTGGCTAGATATTCTTAGTTTCCTTTCTGCTTCTTCTTCTTCTTCTTGTCTGTTTTATTCTTCAATTTTTCTCCTTTTCTCTTCCTCAACTTTTATTTTGAGTTCTTCTTCTTCTCTGATGTGTTCTTCTTCTTCTTACAATTTTTTCCTCTTTTCCTCCGCTTCTCATTTTTTTTAATTATTGTTTCTCTCGTCTCTTGTGATCTTCTTCTTCCTTTCTCTTTTTCTTTTCTTCGTCTCCCCTCTTAATTCTTTATTCTTCCTTTCGACGTTATTCTTCTTCTTTTTTCCTTTTCGTTTCTTGTTTCTTTCAAGATATTTCTACGTTTTTTCCTTTGTGATCCTCTTCACATTTATTTTATTATTATTTATTATTTATGATTTTATCCCCTTCTTGTTGTTGTTGTTGGGTCCCTTCTTGCTTGTCAACCTTCTATTTTTCTTTATTGTTTTCTTTCTCTTTATTTCTTTTAAGAATGGTTTCATTAGCTTCAAGACTCATGATTTCCTCTATATCATCATCTGATTGTTATCCTTCCTTTTCTTGTTACTCATTTGGTCTCAATGCCCTAGTATCATTAAAAATTTCATTATCTTGTCCTCATCAACATCTTTAAAATGAGCATAAGACCACCCAAAGAAAATTGTGTTACAATGAGCATATGAAATTCCTTTCAAAATCTTAAATCAACAAAGAATAAGCTATTCGACTCTTCATCTTCAACTTCTACTTCCTTAAGGTTCTCAAGGGTATATGCTATGAATTTTAAAGGGAACATAGGGCACGATCCCTTCTTTCACTTTACTAATATCTTAGACAACCCAATAGCCAATTGGTAGAAACCTCCTGTAAAATAACTTTGTTTGTTACTAGTGTAGGTAAATAATAATGAGGATTGTAAGCACCAAAAACCCTAATACAAGTTTCTTTTCCAATAGGGAACCAATATGCTACATCAGGAAGCGTGTTTCTGACCCTTTTCAATATACATGGAGGATCTTCACCAAAGAGTGCTTGGTGCAAAGGAGAAATGAAATATTATGCAATTGTCTCATACATGCCTTTGTAGCCTGGGTTCCAAAAACATTTATGATAAATATGTACATGCTCTTGCACCTCTAGATTCCATTTCAAATTTCATCCTTCAGATTCACATTTCACAAAAATTGCATCAAGGAGATAATATTCCACATAAAACTATGATGGTTGACCCCTCTCTGGATTCTTGGTTTGAATATTTGACTTGAGTGCAGATCGATGAATGCTTGCCCAATTAAATATTGTACCTTTAGTGGAAAATTTTCACATTAGAGGAACCTGTTGTTGGAATCAAGATTGTCGTTAAACCAAAACTCGCAGGCCTTAGTATTCACTACAATCGCCAGAGTTATGATCCACGAGAGGCGGTTAGTCCACGTCGTGAAACACATAGGGAATGCTGAACCCAATGTCCAACAATCTCCCCCCCAACGCGAGCCGGGTGAGTTTCTAACTTTAGACCTGTCGCTCTAATACCAATTGTTGGAATCACGATTTCTGTTAGACCAAAATCCGCAAGCCTTAGTCTCCGCTACAATTGCTAGAGTTAGGATCCACAGGAGGCGATTAGTCCATGTCGCAAAACACATGGGGAGCGCTGAACCCAATCTACAACACCTGTGATCCTAGAAATGTATCAATATCTTCTCTCCCATATAGAATTTTCATCATGCCTGCCATTAACTGATACACCTTCTAGAGGCCTTTTGTTCTATAAACCTAGTCTGCTCTAAGCCTGAACTTGGCGGGTCCTACCACCATGATTTTAGTATGTCCTTGGTAGACTCGTTGAAAGGTGATAACCACCTAGTGTTAAATGCGTATTCTCTCTCAGGCATATTTTAATAGGTTGTAATGTTAGTAATGATGAAGGATGCCAAAATTTGTCCAGTTTGTCTCTTGATTTCCTAATGATCCTTGTCTTCATGTTGCAATATCCAAAATATGTTTCAACACATGGGAACATTGGTAGGTGTGTAGCCACTTTTTGCAACTAAGTCCTCTTGATATTAATATATAATCTAAAATATTCATGATCTTAAGGTATATCCTTGTTTTCAAACTCTACATAAATATTTCACCAGGTAAGATTTATCTTCTTGGTAATATTACATACAATATCTCCACATATAGTCAGAATTCATGGACTATCTATGATTCCTTCAATACCGATTTTAGCACTGGAAAAACGCTTACCTGAACCTTTTCAAGAGCCCTTGAACACGGGTGGTGTTGTCTCTCCAAAGAGGTATGGTATGCTAATGTAGTCCAGATCAATGTCACCTAACATTTAAAAATATGATCCCAAGTAAAATATGTAAGCATGAATAATGATAAACAACAACAAGCTAGAAAATGAGAGAGTAATTATGGGGCCTCTTGCTGTAATGTATGAGAAATCAGGTATTGGCAGGAAGATATTTTTTATGAAGGTCACAATTCAGAACCATAGGACATGTCACAAATTTTAAGAATAAATCAGGTCACATGGTCGCATAACAAGCTAGGTAGGATAAGTTTTAAAAGAGGATATGTCGCACATGCCATTGATATTTCTAGTCTCGATTTTGTGACTATGCGACTTAGGGGTCACATTAAGTCATAGGGTCACAAGAGGGATCAATTCGCAAATACGATCATTTTCAAAGTTGACGTGACTGTGTGGGTCGCAAGGTCACATAATATACTAGGTCGCACAAATCGCTAACTTTTCAAGTGAATTTTTGCGACTTTGCGACTAAGGGATCAAAGCAAGTCGCAAGTCGCAAAATGGGTTGATGTTACTACCACTAGATATGCAACTTGATAGAGTCTGTGATTGGTGACTCAATAAAAGTTACAATGTTGGATGATGTTGGGATGGGGATGAGAAATTAATTAATTTTTTATCAGTTCCAAATTATAAGTGAATAAGGAATGAATCATACTTGATTAAATGGAAAAGAGACTTCACGTTCCCAAGGAAAATGTTACACCAACAAGGGTGCATTAAGTGTACCGAAAAATCGAAATGGACATGTGTAGAATCAGGAAAGGTACACCCCAGACAAGGGTGTTGATTTCCCTTTGAATAAATGATGGTTCGAGGGTACAAGATGGGTTTTGTCAGAATGGAGAGTTAAATTTAGATGAGAGGAACAGGGAGGATGGGATGAGCATGATATTGAAAAAAGTAAGTGGGAGTGTTTGGAATGCTAAGGGAAAAAATGGTTAGGGTGAGTGGGCATAGGCATAACGAAAGGTTTTTAAGGTTTGAGTTAGGGAAGGTGTAGCGAAAATAATGTTAGGGTGTGGATAAGGGTTGTTATGTAAGCAATCCCTTTTTAGGAAAGAAGCGATCCCTCTAGCCCAATTATTGGGTCTAGTAACAACCGAGACAAAGAATGCAAAATTTCCTATTTTAACATCTAAATAACATGAGAAAGGGAGATGGCCTACCTCGCTCCTATGCGATCACTTTTCGATGTCGATTTCAATCCCTTCACTTCCAATCTCACTCCTCGCTATACCTTTGCATACGAATACCCACAAAAGATATCAAACAACGAAAAATGAAAGAGACATTGCACGTGTATTCCAATAAAAACCATATGATAGATCAAGGAGCATCATACTAAAAAAGTAAACATTTACAAGTTTATGGAAAGTAAACCATGCTTTGTATTATTAAATGAACAAGAGGGAGGCCTAAAAGTGGTGCCTTGATGTTGGAGGAATCCTTCGGAATGGAATTCCATTTCCAAGCCAAAAATGATCAAGCTCTTCTTCTTTCTCCACAAAGTGACAACATCTAAGTGAAATCAAGAAGAATAATGGCAACCAACATTAACCAACCATTTGGGGAAGGCATGGCATTCTTTTATAGTGAAGTTGGAGAGGTTATGGATCCAAAAAAGAGGGAGGAAGGCCCATATCTCAAGGGGAATATCCATAAAGGTAGGATCAAGGACTCAAAATGGGAGAGCTCGACCCAATCCTCATCCAACTGATACTGGACTTCTGTTCTCAGGACTTATAGAGCAAGAAGCTTCTGCCCCATTTTTGGAGAACCTACCTGAAGAGGACCATCATGAATTTACTCTTAAATTCCCGTGTTTCCAGTGCTTTTTACAAGTTAAAGACAAGGTGACAAGAATGAGGTTGTTTATGGGAGAACCTCGCTGGACTTGAAAACGAGTGTTTTTATAAACTTTAGCAGAAATACTTCAAGACATTTCTCTTTTTGGTCTTCGGGAATAATTTTAGCATGTTATCGATGATGAATATATTTTCACAGCTTTTGTTGCTTTGCGATGTTTGTGGCATGAATGACACAAAATATGACACTTCGGATAAGGAATGAGGAATTTGACAAAATACTATGAAACAAATTCCCCCTAAAGCATGAAAGTATAACAATAAGTGATGGTTGAATCACTTTACTAGTCAAGACAAGGACTTTGGAAAACCACCATCAGGAGACCTACCAATCAAACACAATACAATATATGACATCTATTTTATAAACATGACTAATAACATATCTTTGTATAGGCATCAAATAACACATGAATCCACGGTATGGATGTAGCCATCTGTCTTAAATGGATCCACGGTAAGGATGCAGCCATCCACATAGAAATTATCATGTATACAATCATGAATACTCAATAAATCAACGCAGCCTAGATTATAGTAGATGTGATTCAGGGTCTTCATTTCTATCCCAATCCACCCAATGTACAAATATAACCATGTGAATAGATGTGTCGATGTCAAAAAATTTTGAAACCACCTGATTATCGATCAGTGAGGTAAATTATTAACAGATGCAAGGGAAACCACCAATAATGGAAATGGCCCTCAAGGTACGACCACACAATATACAAGTGTGAATGAATGAGAGAAGTCAAACACTTGCAGAATCATTCAATCAAAGGCCAATGATGTGAACCTGTTGGGGAATGCAAATAACTTGCTATTTAGGCATGCAAACTCCAAGGTACTAAAAATGAGTTTCTAGATCATATTCCTGGATAATGAGCTGAAGTAGACAGGAAGTGGTCTGTCGAAGGAGGAAAATAATGATTCCCACATCATCGACACGAAAAAGAGGATTTCTCAAGATGATAGGAGTGATTCAGGATTGTTGCAGAGAGGGTCAAATAAGTGTAATATGTTTGAATTTTGCGGATGGGACTTCTCTTGAACATAACGATGACACGACTCCAGAGTTTGGCAACATTTGACTCAAAATGGGATCAGAGGTCATGATGTCAATAGATGGCGATCGAATGAGAGGCAAATATATTTCCAAAACCCATGAAGGAAAATGGTGAATGAAGGATATCCCCAACTCGACACAAAATGCAGACGAGTGTCATGTTCAAGAGCGACAAGTTGCCTTTGGTACATGACACAAAACATGTCTTACTTCCATTTTTCCCCACTATTTATAGTGACTACCTCTTTATTTTTTATAACAATCTTGGAGAGGATACCATATGCTTAGTGTATAAGTTCACCCTTCGAATGAATCCTTCCTAGTAAGTTTAATGAGCCCTAGGAAGGAGTAACTCGATCTCATCATGGTGACAAGTCCTTCATCATTTAAGTTTTATGAGTCCGAGGGAGGGGTCACTCAACATATTTTTCATGTTTTGGGAATTTGAAAAAGAAGCGGAAAATAAAACTCCAAAGGTCCCTTTTCGTAGGTAGTCTCTCGAATCTGAAAATGTAGAAAACAATATCCGAGAGAAGCTCTTAGTTCTGTTTGATCAAGGTATTCCTTTTTCGTAATTAGTCGACCTCGTCCTAGAGAAAGGGGTAAATGTATACTGAGACAACATCAATTCATTTATTTTAATGAGCTCGAAAGGACAAGTCCTCGACAACCTTTTCATGTTTCGAGAGTCAGAAAAGAGCTTAAAGTTGACCCCAAGGGGGTTCCTTTTTCATTTGTTTTCACGAGTCTGAAAAAAGTGATAAAAGACAAATCGTCGTTCACCAATGACTGAACTTGATTCATAATGACCTGCATCTGAACATGCAAACAAACGTCATTTTGATCGAGAAAAATATAAATATGGAAAACAAAACTTCATAAGATGGTAAAAATCATTTTTTTAATAAAAAATATATGGTAAAATACTTTAACAACTACAAGTAAAAATAAAAATCACTTTTACCATTTGAAAATCTCACAGAGCACTTTTACCTTGTTTTTTCTTGAACTTCAGGCACATCGTTTGACCAATCTGGGACACCATTCGTTGATCTGTCTATTGTAGGTAAGAGATCTCTCTTCTGCATGCATCTTTTTTTATTTTCAAGCATTTTAATCTATTTTTTGTGTGCTTAGGTAGCCCTTGAAAAACTAGGGCATGTGGGTTACCAACACGAGTTTCACCCTTGGGTCCGCACTAATTTCCCTTGCCCTTAAAATACCAGTGCGATGCCAGCGTGTAAAAATTCATAGACATGCGTGTTGGCACCGAGAGCTAATTTATTTTATGAATGCTCAAATTTCAGTCAGTGTTTTTGCAAATTTCTTCCATGAAAGATGATTAATCTTTGTTAATTTATGTTTTGGAGGAGAATCATGGCAATACAGTGGAAAGAAAGAGGCCATGAAGTAGAATATCGAGAAGTAGCTCAAGATCCAAACCACATAAGAGCGCTTTGAAACTGTGGCTTGCTCAAATTCTTTCGAACACCTAGTATTTAATCCCAAGTGGATATATTGCAGTACCTTTTGAGGTGGTGGGAAATAGACCACAAAATTTTTGTGATCAGTGATCATGACTTAGAGATTGATTTATCTTACATATATTTCATCACCGGTTTGTCCAGGAGGGGACTGCCAGCCTAGTTATTAGGATTCAATCTGGGAGGCGAGAGAACAGACATGTTTATCTCCAAACTCTGTAGCCATGGGTCTCAAAAGATCAAGAGTGGAAATATTGACATTAAAACTGTCAATGATATGGATTTGAGGACAATCCTTTACACTATTGCTTGGGTAGTAGGAGTGCAAGCCTTGCATGAGGCAAGCGAATCCCACTTTTAGTATGCATTGGACTGTATGAGTCCAACATTTTTTAACTGGTGTGAGGGGTTGCTCATTAACATGAAGGACCAACTCACTAAGTGCAAGACTGTGAAGTTGAACAATTTGGATATGGTTTGATCCTGGTGACTCCTTTCTTAGAGAGGGTGCCATTGATCCGATGTCAGCAGATAGAGGTGGGACCTCCTGCATCGAGGGATCCACGACTTCTTATATGGAGTGAGTTGATGCCTCACCATGGTGGAAAGCAAAAAATTTCTTTCCTCCCTGACTTCTTTGGATGGATACACCAGCAGTTGATCGCGATCGATGACTGGCCATATGCAGGGAAAAATTTCAGAGGAGATCTAGATCTACCTCTACCACCAGGGGGACAATGGGATGACTTAGGTCAGAATTTTTTTAAAGTTTTTTCAACATTTTATTTTTTATTAAGTGTACCAAGAATTTAACTTATGTTTTTTTTTGTCTCAGAAATCAAGAATGGTTTCTCGTCAGATAGAGGCTACTATTTATGATGAGGGTGCTAACCCTATAGTCGAGGTGGAGAACAACTTGACAGCTCTAACTAGAGGCATACCAAACTATGCTTCTGTTGATGATATCCCGCTGCGATATCAGAGACACACAGCTATGGGGGCACCAGCTAGACTACGCCGACTATTAGGTCAAGTGGTCATAGTTATTACATACTATCATTATAATCATGCTAAAGGATAGATATTCCTCTTTAGTTATTTTTTCTACACTTATGTAGGCTCGAGAAGCCATGCGTCTCGGAACATAGATTTTTACATTTTGATGTATCACACTTTTTGTAAACTATATATATATATATATATATATATATATATATATATATATATATATACATGTTCCCTGTAGCTATCTAATGTTCTTGTCATTACGATGATTTGGTTTTACATGTGATGCAAATGTCTATCTAGCACATGGTTTTATAATGTATCAGTTAATGTATTCAAGTGCTTGGAAAATGTTGATAAGTAATATAATCAAATTTTCATTCCAATAATCGAACATGCAGAAACACTCATAAAATTTGAGGGTTTCTGAAAAGATAATTTCAATTTAATTGTATCACAATGAGTTATGAATGAAGTTTAAAAAATAATGCCCTAACACCAAGATAAACAACTTCTGATAATAGCTCGATAACCACACTATATTCGGCAATATTGTTACTTGTACAACCCAAACGTACGCCTTGTAAATTCACTAACTTGCCATCAGGAGCATAAAGTGCCCATGCATCGGAAGAAAAATTATGTGTGCTATGACAAGCGCCATCAACGAAACTGATAAAGGGTTTGACGACATCTGCAAACCAAGTGGAATACAGGGTAAGCAGAGGAAAACATGTTTGCAAAAGCAAACAATCACATCAAAACTAATTATACACTAATGAATTACACACACTAATGTACAAAGTATTTAATCAAAAATCAAGAATAATACTTTTTAAGATAGATCTCATTTCGGGGATTAGCCAATTGATTCCCTTCATAAATAACCAACTCATAGGCGCCTTTTTCTAATACTCACTTAATGATATAGGGCCCTTGCTACATCAATTCAAGTTTTCCAGCTCCTAGTTTATCATTAGCTTGGTTTTATAGCAAGACTAACTCACCTTCGGTATAAACAGAGAGTCACAGATTTATCATACTGCGCTTTAAATCATTTTTTCCGAGCCTCAATAACCAAAGCGACAATTCAACGAGTCTCATCAAGACATTCGAGGTAAAGAAATCATTCCTCTTGATGTGAAGTACCAGGGAGTAACTTGACATCTAGATTTAATGAAGGAATTTCACATTCGATCAGGAGAGTGCCTTCCAGACCATACACCAATTGAAATTGTGTGAATCCAGTTGCTGCTTTAGTTGAGGTTCGGTATGCCCAAAAAGATGAAAATAAAATAAGACTCCAATTTCGTTTATGTATCCCAATGGTTTATTGAATAATCATGAACAAAAATGTGTTAATGACTTCAACTTGGCCATTGGCTTATGGATAGTAAGGACTTGAGCTGTTGTGACGCAGACCTAACTGAGCAGTAAGCTATATCATCACGTAATTTTGAAAATTTGAACCATGGTCGGTGAATATGTCTTTTGGAACACCGAATCAAGATATGACATGATTGAAAAGAAATTATCCTACAGTTTTACCTTCAGCATCATATGTAGGTATCACCTTGGCCCATTTTGTGAAATAATCGACGGCGAAAATAATATAACCATGCCCCTTGGCCGAGCGAGGGTTAAAAGTCATAAAATCGAAGCCTCAATTCACAAAAGGTCTGATGGTAACAAATGGGTGTAAAGGAGTGGGTGGGGCTCACTCTTTCCAAGAATATATCTCGCATGCATGAAATTTTTGAACTGCAAGAATGCAATCCTTGAAAATCGAAGGCCAAAAATAACCTACGCGGAGAATCTTTTGAGTGGTAGCGTAACTTGACATATGACAACCAGATGCCCCAGAGTGACAGTCATTTAAGACTTTCTTAGCTTCCTCAAGCGTCAAATATCGACGGAGGACGGAATCTACACTAGTACGATATAGGGTACCCCCAATAATGCGATAAGGCTGGGTCTGGTGACGAATTCGACGTCGCTCAAAGTGAGATAACTCTAGTCTAAAAGTTTGGGTTTGAAGATATAAAATGATATGACCATACCATGGATCAGGATTACTAATGAGAAATAGTGATTCATTCAGAATCAGTTCATCAAAGGGAGTAGGTGAGACTACAGACGGAAGATCACAAATCAACTCAGCAAAAACTAGCGATTTCTTTTACTTAGCTTTATAAAACTCTAAATCGAACTCCTATAGAATAACAATCCATTTGGAGTATTTTCCCCCAAGCAACTGATGAGTTAAGATGTAATTCATGGGGTTACAATCTGAAATCACGATATTTTTGTGTAGGAGAATATAGTGGCGAAAGCGTTGGACGACATGAACAACTCCCAAAGCTAACTTCTCTATGTGAGCGTATCAAGTCTCGTAATCAAAGAGATTTTGGCTCAAGTAGTATATTACATGTTCATACCCATTGAAATCATCTTGAACCAAAACCATGCTAATAGTGTTGTAAGCGATGACCAATTATAGGAAGTAATCGCGACGATAATCAAGGGGATGCAAAAAAGGAGTGGTAATGAGGGCTTTCTTTAAAGCATCAAAATAATTTTGAGAAAATTTATCCCAAAGAAATGGGACCCATTTTTTCAGTAAATGAGTAAATCCCTTGGCAAGATCTACATAATTTGGGACAAAATGACGAAGAAAGCTCGTTTTTTCCTGCAAGCTCTGCAGTTGATGTAAATAATAAGGAGGAGGAAAATTGATGATAGCCTCAACCTCGAGTGGATCGATTCGGATGCCCTCCTTGGAAACCACAAATCCTAAGAGATGACCAAATTCAACACAGAAGACACACTTATGAGTATTCAACTAAGTATTGTAGTGTTAACAACAAAGAAAGATCACTCGAAGGTGAGCGAGATGATCTTAACATTTCACATAATGTGCAGGAAGATCACCAAGATAAGGCTAGACTATATGCTTAATATCATGAAACACATAAGACATAGCCCACTGGAAGGTAGCACCGACATTATTTAAGCCAAAATGGAGATGTTTATAGGTAAATCCCCCCCAATGATGGATAAAGGCGGTTTGGTGTTAATCAACAAAGGGAATGTTAATCTGGTTGTAACCAAAAAAACTGTCCATAAAAGAAAGAATTTCACTCCCAACACATTCATCAATTATCTGGTCGATAAAAGGAGTTGGATAATTATCTTTAGGACATGCCCTGTTGATGTCACGATAATAAACATAAACACTGATAGTCCCTTGCTTTTTGGTAACAGGAATGATATTAGAGACCCGTTCTATCAATGGCATAGGGTAAATAAATCTAGCTTTAAGAATTTTTTCAACTTCACCCTTTATGGAAACTGCCTTTCTTGGGTGCACCGGATGGAGACATTGGCGAACAGGTTTCCCATCTGGATAAGTAGGAATTTCATGCACCATGATACTGGGATTGATGCTAGGAATTTCTTCAAATGACCAAGAAACGACATCATGATTTTTTTTTAAAGGGCAATATAGATCTTGATATCATCATGAGAACAAGAAGCCCCAATGTGGATATTCTCTACTATCCTTGGCTTGACAGATATTTCAATAGGTATGGTAGTAGTAATATTACCCATGTTTCCTTCAGAAAGAACTACATGAACAAAGATGGGATTCTGAAGTGGACCATTCGTTTCAGGGGAAACTCGAGTTTCCATACAGGTAGAAATTTTTCCAAGGCTTGGGAGAAATAAGGAACAATGATGGGTATCATCCCAAGGATTTTCTTCAAGAGACATAACCTCTAAAACATTCTCATCAGTTGCAAATGTATCATTCAAAGGATCGTCAGAATCCCAAGAACCAAACCAAGGAGATTGTGAATACGTCTCTAAGGTTGAAACCAATTTATCGTTGGTATTAGATGCAGCCACAGAAGCCAGAAGGACACTCTGATACATTTTTTCAATAGGACTAAGCAGAATAACCTTGCCAAAACGATCAATATAATCAGGGCTGGGTATGATCCAGGGGTCATGACCAGAAGAAATCATATTAACTGAAGTGACAATGGGAGGCAAAAGAGAAAAAATTCCCATTAAATAAGAGTCCTTAAGAGACCCGCTCTGACACTCTCATAAGGAATGGTGGCATTCCCAACTTACAGCACATTGGCAGTTGAAGAATCAAGAGAGATAAACGAGAACTAATCTACCGTAATGATCTTTCCTTGATGAGGAAAATGAAGAACATAGAAAAGGGTAGAGACAACACAAAAAATTTCATGGGTGCAGCTACGACCAAGTAGAAGGTTATAATTGAGATTCACATCAACAACTTCTACTTCCATATTAATCGTTTTTCCTTCTAACTGGATCGGTAAAGAGTTAAGAATACAATATGGTTGAGAACCTCTGTCATCAAAAGCTTCCAATGTATTAGGGGACTAACTAAGCGGAGGGGATCCAAGAGCTTTCCAACACGAAATAGAGATGCTGCAGGTGGAGGCACCTTCATCAATGACAGTCCTATCAATAGTCTTACCCATCACGAGAACTTGTATAATAAAATCCATTTACGATGAAAGACGAGGAACATGGTTTTCGAGAACAAAAGTAATCAAATTAGAATATGAAGGATCAATTCCTCCTATAGTAGATAGTAATGCCTTCCTTTACGAGGAACATGATTGAAGGAATTCCAAAGCTGACATCGTCGAAGGTGCTTGGGCTAAATCTTCCACAATCTTATAATGTCGAGCAGTGCACGCATTCATATTGTATGAGGATTTCTAGATAACACCTTTAGGAGGTGGTCGGATAGTGGAATCATTACTAGGTCGCTCAATATGGAGGGTACCAGAACTAGACGGAGTGGAAGAAGAAGGTGCATCAAGGGCATATTTTTCCACAATGGATTTGGTAGGATTGATTAGAATCTGGATCAGGGGCAAAAATTAGCTCAAAAATGAAAGTTCTCATAATTGCACCAAACTAGAACGACAGAGACTGGCTCATTGCAAGGAATCCAACGCAACTTGTTTCGTTGAAAACCGAGTTGATATGAGGAAGTTATGGTCTTTTGATCGCCGTTCAGAACATGCAAATCTTTTTAAAAAATTATTGCAGAATAAGTACAACTGATGACATGGAAGTCCAGTCAGCATGCAAAGAATTTTATTCATTTTTTATTCCAATGGGATTGTGATAAGTGGCACAATTGGATTCGCCAATTTGGTTTGTGAAGGTAAAAATTGCCTAATATCCTCCAAAGTTGAATTTGGGTTCATGAATTAATGTGTTGGAAATTATTTTATTTTGAATTAAGGTTCAATATATATATATATATAGATATTAATTCAAACCTTGTTAATTCCACACATATTAATTCAATTCCAAATTCCAAAGTTACATTGAGCACATATCATTTAAAATTATGGTGGAGGCATTAATTCCAAACTTTATTAACATATGGTGGAGAATTACGTAACATATGGTGCCGTTACATTTTAATAAACCTACGGTTCCACCATTCGAATACGTAATAAACGTTTGGAGGCATATTATAACCATATGGTTTAGTGTTTGGAGCATTAATTATAATCATATGGTTAAGCGTATATGGTGTTTGGAGCGTTAATTAAAAGGTGGGTGCGTATTATTATAATATGGAAAAGTCAAGTTTATAGTTGCGTTCAAAGTTACGTTGAGCACATATCATTTAAAATTATGGCGAAGGCATTAATTCCAAAGTTGATTAACATATGGTGGAGAATTACGTAACATATGGTGCCATTACATTTTAATAAACCTACGGTTCCACCATTCGAATACATAATAAACGTTTGGAGGCATATTATAACCATATGGCTAAGTGTATATGGTGTTTGGAGTGTTAATTATAACCATATGGTTAAGCGTATATGGTGTTTGGAGCGTTAATTAAAAGGTGGGTGCATATTATTATAATATGGCAAAGTCAAGTTTATAGTTGTGAGCGTTAATTAAAAGGTGGGTGCATATTATTATAATATGGCAAAGTCAAGTTTATAGTTGTGTTCAAAGTTACGTTGAGCACATATCAATTAAAATTATGGTGGAGGCATTAATTCCAAACTTTATTAACATATGTTGGAGAATTACATAACATATGGTGCCATTACATTTTAATAAACCTACGGTTCCACCATTCGAATACGTAATAAACGTTTGGAGGCATATTATAACCATGTGGTAAGTGTATATGGTGTTTGGAGCGTTAATTATAACCATATGGTTAAGTGTATATGGTGATTGGAGCGTTAATTAAAATGTGGGTGCATAGTTTGGAGGCATATTATAACCATATGGTAAGTGTATATGGTGTTTGGAGCGTTAATTATAACCATATGGTTAAGTGTATATGGTGATTGGAGCGTTAATTAAAATGTGGGTGCGTATTATTATAATATGGCAAAGTCAATTTTATAGTGGCATATATTCAGTTTGGCGCAAAAACATATGTGGGGCAAGTTCGGGGTTTGACCCTGCTACTTCCCCCTCTCCACTACCACATTCAACCAACGCACCACCTCCATAAGAATTGGAATTCTAAGTGCGGTTTTTCTATTTGAACCGTGTGAGGAACTGGATGGAGGGGTGGAGGGGGCCAGCCCCGTGGGCTAACCTTCCTTCCACCTGACCCTCTCATAAGACCAGGTCTTAAGCGCCCCAATAATTTCGGATTAGTGTGCAGTTAAGCACACTTATCTCTTAATTAACTGCGCTTATGCTAGCAACAGTTTTTGAGGTCCCTCCAATTTCGGCGGAGTTGCTAGATTTCATTGCAGTTAACTCTATTTTGCCAAATTTGGTGGAATTTTTCTAGGGGAAACTTTAATGAGGCCTATATTGGTCAATTTTCGACCAATGTTTGCTCAAGGATAGTCATTTTTAGCAGATTGGCATGCTCTGAATCCATTGTAACAACTTGCAAAGGTATAGGAGCTCATCTAAAGGTGTTTTTGGTCACTTGAATAATTTTGAATCCTAGGGCCACTAGGAGGGAAGGTCATGCCCAGATCAGATAAAGGCCAAATGGAGTGAATGAATAGTCAATTTTTGATGTAGTTGATGCTTTGAACATAGTGGTATAGTTTATAGAGGCTTTGGAACACATATGAAGGTGATTTTTTCACTTTGGATATTAAACAAGCCCATGTCCACCGAGGTTGGAGGTTAAGCCTAGAGGAGCTGGTGACCAAATTCAGAGGTTGAATAGTCATTTTTGCAGTATTTGAGTGTTTTGAAGCCAATGGAATAGTCATATAAACCATTGGAGCAATACTGGTGCTTGTAATCAGACATTTTACTCATAATCCTTAGAGGACTTGGCTAGTTAAAGCAGGTCTATGTAGATGTAGCCCATGAGGGGTGAATTCCATTATCATCCATTGTGTTATGTGATTGCTGTGAATTATATTTCAGTATTTTGTTGTATATGAGTTTTTAATTATTAATTAACTCATAATTTGAACATTAAAGACACATGAAACTTGACAGTTTAACCCCTTCACAAATGGTTAAATGAGACAATCCTTAATCACTTTTTTAATACTGATGAGGGAGCTTGCATAGCAATAACAAGTTTTCCCATATGAAGATCAAGTTCGTATTAGAGAAAAATTTTAGCTTGTTTTAGCCAAAGGTTAGCTAATTATTCTATAGCTATTGGTTGTTGAATTTGTGCAAGGAGAATTTAACAGTTTTCCGAGTTTATGTGTGAAGGAAAAGAAGTCAAAATTGAGATCTGAAATCTCAAATCACTGAAGAGGTTTTCCATTACACCAAAACTCGCAAGTGTTGGTAAACTTCCAAACTAGTAACTAGGATCCCCAGGGTGAAAATTATGGATTCCATAGTTGAGCCAATTGTTGTTGAGGAAAGGCCTAAGTATGTGGGTCTTGGTTATGGAAAATATGATGGAGAAAGATCTAAAGCCAATGAGGCACATGAAGGTGTTCCAAGAAGGACTTTCATTTCATGTTCATTACCTCAAGAAGATTGTGTTCATGAGGAATGCAAAATATTTACACCCACTTTGCAAGAAGGTGCTCATAAGCATGCAACTAATGAGAATGGTGAACAAGAGGATGTTGAGATCTCGTTAGTCATTGAATGCATTGTTGATATTCTGAAGAGAGCCACCACCTCATCAAATTCACCTCCTCAAGAAGGCGACAAAGGTGAATGTTCAAGGTATAAATCTCCTTTTAATCAGTTTGCTTTTGATTATGATAAACATGGAAAATTCTCACATAAGGTTTGAAGAAAAGTTGCATGTTCCTTTTGTGGTTTGAATAAACATAATGTTTCAAGGTTTAATAGCCATGCACAGGAAAACTTTAAAGAAAAGGAGGCAAAAAGCCAAAGAAAACCATGTTGAAAAGAAGAGGTAATTATTTTGCACTCATTTCCATAGGCAAGGTCATCTTGTAGACAAGTGTCAGACTTTGTATCCAGCAAGTCATCCACGACATTTGAAGAAGGTGGAGAAAGAGAATGGCAAGAATGGAAACGAAGATTCCATAATTGATGTGGGTCAATATGATTCACATGATGATGATGTGCAGCTGAAAGAAGCGCCATTGAAATGGTTTGGTAAGAGATGGTTAGATTTCTTATCCCAGTAAGGTTTTGCATGTCTTTTGATGTTGATGCATTCTTTGCCTATTGAATGCATGTTGCATGTTTATGCCAAGAAGGTGATTGAAAGTGGAGTATGTTGACTCACTTTGTTGCAACAAAATTTGTTCATTTCAGCTTTGAGTACATGTACATATGAATGGAGTTCTTGTACTTATGATTGTACTTGTGAAAGAGTTGAAGAATTGTATACATGCATGAGAGTTTGTGAGTGTGAACGGTGGAATTTTTATGGTTTCATTGTGCTTGAACATGCATGAGTAATTTACTTGTGTTGGCTGATTGCTTTGTTTAACATGTATGTTGTCAACTTGAGAGTGTTGATCATTTGCACATGCATGAGTGTCAACATGTGTTGATCGATTGTGTGTTGCATGCATTTCATATCGACTTGGAAGAGTTGATTTTGTCTCCAATGATGGAAAGGAGATGTTGACGAAGTGTTTCATGAAATGTGAAATTATTTTTGTTTGGTAAAAGAATCTTCAAGTTGTTATGTATGCTTATGCTTGACTTGAGAGTCAGTTGTTTGAAGATGCATGTTTTTGTCGATTGGTGTTTGGTCAATGATTTTGACACCAAGATGTGAGAGTACATGGCGATGTTCACATGATGTGAAATTAGTTGCTTTGAAGGAGCAAGAGGATATGTCGTCAAGTTATGTTTCTTGCATGATGTGTTTGTTGTGACAAGATGTCAAGAAAAGTTTGCAGCCATTGTAGACCATTTTATGTGTTGACGCCAAGAAGAGAAGGAGATGGCAAATGCACTCTTCCAGATGTGGAATTTGGAATCATGGAGGTAAAAGAATGGTCATTTATTTTCTTATTTTCACTGATTTTGGAATCTATATGTTGTAGTTCACTCATTGTGCAAAGGAGGAACATGATTCTCAGTGGGAAGGCACTGAGGAATCGATTTGGTACATCAAAAGTGTTATATCAGAAAGCATCCAATAAGTTTTGGATTGGTTCAGCGGCAAAAGGAGAATAGTGGTTGAAGAGCCAAGCCATTTTCAAGGCAAGGCAAGGCATGTCAGTGACCAAGTGGTTGTCATAACGATTTTTCCAAGTAGAATCAAGATGATACGATTTTTCTAAGTACAATCAAGATGATAGAACTTGGAAAAACAAAGAGTGTTCAACACTCATGAGATAACCATATTTTGTGGGTCCAAAAGCATGTCAATGGGAAGGAGTGATCAGAATCTGGATCAGGGGAAAAAATTAGCTCAAAAAATAAAGTGACTAGAATTTCACCAAACTAGAACGACAGCGACTATCTCGTCGCGAGGAATCCAATTCAACTCGTTTCGTCGAAAACCAAGTTAAGATGAGTGTTGAAAATGCAACAAGATGATGGAGCTTAGTGAAAAGAAGTCGCCTTCACTAAGTGGGCCCGCAAGCTATTTTTGGCGCAAAGTCTATTTTTAGACTATGTCTATTTTTAGACATATGGATCATGGTCTATGAGTTGTAGGATGTTATTTATGGATGATTGGTCAAGTTGGTAAAAATAGATGGACCTCTATTTTTAGACATTGGGCAAAGTCTATTTTTAGACTGCCAATCTAAAAATAGATCAGTCAAATATTATTAGCCCTTAGTAATATTTGGACTATAAACATTATCTTATCCTCTTGGAGCACTTCAGTTTGATGCCTGGATGTGGCACATGTAGCTGACAGAAGGAAATACACTTTTCCTAGGGGTTAGTTGAGCTATTGCATGGTTGACTTCAGTTAGAACTCATGTGGCAGAGTTTGGTGGAGTTGATGAGACAGTTGGTGGAGTTGTGTTCAACTTAGTTGAACTAGTTGTATTTAGTCTAACTGATAAATACACTAGTGATGAGTGGTGTGAATTAATTATTAATTAATTCACTAATTATTAACTCATAAATCACCTAAAGAATACATCAGTTAACTGCAATGCATGGACAGTTCAGTGGAGACCAGTGTTAGAGGTGGGTGAAAGGGTGAGTCTACTATCAGTTGTGACTATAGCTGTGCATGAGATTTGCACACACATTAATGGAGATTGCCAATGAGGATAATGCAGTCAATGAGAGTGGGATTACATTGAATTGGTCTTTGTAATCAGCTTGGATTGCGCAGTGGAGGCAGGCAGATAGGTGGAAGAGATTTGAATTTGTGACTTGTTCATATCTGAGCTAGTTTGTGTGTAGCATATGAGATAGTGCTGAGAGCTGTGAGGAGCTTTGTGCTATGTATTTCTACATGTTCTCTATCATTATAATATACAGATAGTTGGGGGTTTTCAGCTGTAAGCTTTCCCCATTACATATTGTGTTATATGTGTGCTTGATTATGTTTTTAATGTGCGCATGCGACTGCTTCTATTTCCGCAAATTGATGATCAATTGTAGAAGAGGTTATGTATTATGCATGAAGCTTAAATAGTGTGTAATCGAATAATCTCGGTGAATAATTATTTATTATTCAAATTTCTACATGGTATCGAGCAAAATTTATCATCGGATCTATTACGAGTGATTACAATTTATTTCGGTAGACGAGTCTGTAAGCGGGCCCGGGTAGCCTGCGGATCCATCCTTTCTTCCAGAGGTGGTATATCCGATAAATTCCTAAATGCCCCTACGGTCGATCTGTGTGCTGAATACTTTGTTCTCACTTGGTCCGGAAGTGGTTGAGTTTTGAAATTTGGTGGAATTCGAATTTGCAGCAGTTTTCTTGGTGTCGAAGTCAAAATTTCTTTCAACGGATTGCGACTGGAGTATGCCCTTGAGGGCAGCTCGAATTATGTTGCATGGAAGGACAGAATGTAGGCATGATAACAAGTTGAAGGAGTTCATAGAATCTGAGGTCCCAAAGCCTATTGATGTTGCTCAAGTTGAGGCTTGGCAAACGAAGATGGAAAAGTGTCGAAGGATTCTGTTGGAGGGCGTGAAGGATCACATTGTATCCAGCATGAATGGAAAATCTTCTCCATATTTGATGTGGAAAGCGTTGACAGATTTATTCCAAAGCAAGAGCGACCAGAGGAAGTTGGCGCTCAAGGATAAACTCATACACATAAAGATGGAGAAAGGCGACAGTATGCCCAAGTACCTCACGAAGTTCATCCAATGCGGGGATGAGCTGGGAAGTGTGGGGGTGATTGTAGATGATGAGGAATTGGTGAGCTTGGCTCTCCTTGGTCTTCCGAAGAGTTAGCATACCTATCAGGATTCTGTCAATGGTTGGGAGAAATTTCCAGGATGGGAGCGACTTTGGTCGGATCTTGTGCAAGAGGAGATAAGGCGGAATACCAGGGACGGATCTTCATCAAAGGCATCTGATGAAGAAAATTGCGCTTTGGCTGCCAAAGCAAAGAAGGGGAAGAGCAAGAAATCTTCTCATTCCGGTGCGAAAGGCAAGAAGCAGGACATGTCCAAGGTGAAGTGCTTTCACTATCACCAACACGGACATTATGCCACAAATTGTTCGCATAAGAAGAAAAATAAGCAGGCTGCTGGATCTACAGCTGGAGAGGCCTTAGCCTCGCAGTTTGAGCTGGATTTTTCACTGATCACATGCTTGGTATCAAGTGTGATGGGTTCAGTTTGGTTCTTGGACAGTGGTGCGTCTTTTCACATGACAGGAGATCAAGATTTGTTTTCTGATCTGGATGAGAAAGATCTTGGAGTGCACATCGAGATGGGCGATGATGGTAGATACAGTGCGAATGGTATCGGTAACATTTCCTTTGAGAGGGAGTCTGGTAAACCCTTCGTATTGAAGGAAGTGATACATGTTCCAGTATTTAAGAAGAATCTTATCTCTGTGGCGATGTTAGAAGACAAGGGATATGATGTTGTCTTCAGCAAGGGAAAGACCTTCCTGCGCAATAAGACAACTGGAGAAATCCGTAAGATAGGGGTTCGAGTCAAGAACCTTTATCAATTGCAAGTAGATGGCTGCGCAACAATGGCATGCAAGGCAGAAGGAGTGGTGAGCCGGGATGATGGCGAGTTGTGGCACCGGAGATTGGGCCACCTTCACCATGGAGCTTTGAAGATACTGCAGCAGATTTCTACTGGGCTTCCTAAGGGCACTCTTGCGCAGTCAGATCAGTGCAAGGGGTGTACCTTGGGAAAATTTGTGAAAGCCAACTTTCACGAGAAGGATAGTCGCGCCACGACGATCCTTGAGAGAGTTCACACAGACGTGTGTGGTCCTTTCTCAGTAGCTTCGACAGCAAAGCACAAGTACTATGTGATCTTTGTTGATGATTTCTCTCGGAAGTGCTGGATCTTCTTCATGCAGAAGAAGAACGAGACATACTCAAAGTTCTGTGAGTTCAAGGCGCTGGTTGAGAAGGAATCGGGGAAGCATGTGAAGGCTCTTAGGAGCGACAATGGTGGTGAATTCATCTCTGGCGAATTCAAGGACTTTTGCAGCGCAGAAGGGATTCAAAGAGAGCTCATAGCACCTCATAACCCACAGCATAATGGGGTTGCTGAGCGGAAGAACAGAACAATCGTGGGTGCTGCACGGGCGATGTTGCATGATCAGGGCCTACCCATTCACTTCAGGGCGAGGGTACGCACACCGTATATGCGAACCGTTGTCCTCACAAGATACTTGGCATGAGTACACCGAGGAGCATGCTTCGCAAGAAGCCCGATATTTCCCATTTGAGGATTTTTGACCACCCGTTTACATTCATGTGACGAAGGATGCTAGGAAGAAGCCGGAGCCGACCGCGTAGGCTGATATTTGTGGGGTACACTGATATGCCCCACAACTATCGTGTGCATTTTCCAAACAGTCGCAAGACTATTGTGCGACGAGATATCAAATTTCATGAGGAGAAAGCCATGAAGTGTTCGCTTGAGAGGGAGCCACACTTGCATGTAGATGAGGAGCTATTAGTTCCTAAGGATGAGCTTCAGGCTGTGGATCAGCCACAAGAGAAGGTTCATGGAGTGAAAGAGACCACTCATGCGTCGCCAACCATCAGAGGGCCAAGCGCACCGTCGTGGGCCGAGCGCTGGCTCAAGATGCGCAGAAGGTTGTAGGACCACCTATAGCACAACACAGAAAGAGACAGTCACTGGACCGGTACATTGGATACATGGCTCTTGTGAGAAAATGTGTCGTGACAAAGCCATCCTCTTTAGAGGAAGCTGTGGAGGACCCCGCATGGGTAGATGCCATGGTGGAAGAGCATGATTCGATTTTCAGAAACAGTGCATGGGAGATTGTCCCGAGACCAGAGGGGAAATCAGTGGTGGGTTCGAGATGGATCTACAAAGTGAAGCAGGTGGTTGATAGGAGTGTGGAGAAGTACAAGGAAATATTTGTTGCCCGAGGCTTCTCACAAATTGAGGGGATCGATTATGAGGAGACCTTTGCACCTGTCGCAAGGTATTCTTCCATACAGACGATTCTTGCTCTCTCGCCGCGTATGGGGTGGCAACAGACCATCGTACGGATGTGAAGGCATCCGCGTTCCCGGCCGCAGTTACGGAGGAGGAGGTGTACATAGAGTACCTCGAAGGTTTCGAGATCTTCAAAGAAGCCGAGTCACATGTGTGCGTGCCCGGCAGAGCGCGGTGGCTGGACACAAGCACCTCGTGCTTGGTACACACGGATAGACGCTTATTTCACCGGACATTGTTCTCCAAGAGTGAGGCGGATCCTAACCTATACCAGATTGTGGTGGAGGTTAAGTTGCCGATCATTGTACTTTATGTAGATGATTTGATTTTGATAGGTGATGAGCTGTTGATACTCTCATGCAAGGAGGATCTTGCAAAAGAGTTTGAGATGAAGGACTGGGGCCTCCTTCATTATTTCCTGGGATTGGAAATTTGGCAGCGCGATGATGGATTGTTTGTTTCTCAGGGTAAGTATGCCTAGGAGATACTGGAGAAGTTCAACATGCATGGCTGCAAGCCTGTTGATACTCCTCTTCCTGGAGGTTGGAGGAAGGAGGATGCTACTTCAGCGAAGGTAGTGGATGCCACTGTTTATCGACAGTTGGTGGGGTCACTTATGTATCTGGTCAATACACGACCTGATATATGTTATGCTGTTAACCAGCTTTCACAATCTATGGTTAAGCCTACCAAGCTCTTCTGGAAGGCATGCAAGCATGTATTGCGTTATCTTAGAGGCACATCGGGATATGGTTTGTGGTACGTACAGAGGGATGAGGTGAAGCTATGTGGCTTCACTTGATGGCAGACAAGTGTGAGCCCAACGGACAGAAAGAGCACATCTGGAGGGATTTTCAGTATCAAGTCGATCGCAGTTTCTTGGTACAGCAGGAAGCAGAGATCCGTGGCACTCAGTTCAGCAGAGGCCGAGTATATGGCAGCAAGCTTGGTTGCATGTGAGGCTAAATGGATGAGGAAGATCCTGGTTAGGTTGTTCGGGTCACACTTGGAGCCTACCGTGATTTATTATGATAACTAGAGTTGCATTAAACTCTCGGATAAACCAGTATTTCATGATAGATCCAAACACATCGACATCAGGTACCATCATATCAGAGATTGTGTGCAGTGGAGAATCATGTTACTTTCATACATTCCCACGGAGGATTAGGATGCTGATATCTTGACGAAGGCGCTCACCAGGAGAAAATTCGAATACCACAGAGGCAGGATAGGGGTTGCAGATAATCCATATCTTGTTGAGAGGGAGTGTTGAAAATGCAACAAGATGATGGAGCTTAGTGAAAAGAAGTCGCCTTCACTAAGTGGGCCCGCAGGCTGTTTTTGGCGCAAAGTCTATTTTTAGACTATGTCTATTTTTAGACATATGGATCATGGTCTATGAGTTGCAGGATGCTATTTATGGATGATTGGTCAAGTTGGTAAAAATAGATGGACCTCTATTTTTAGACATTGGGCGAAGTCTATTTTTAGACTGCCAGTCTAAAAATAGATTAGTCAAATATTATTAGCCCTTAATAATATTTGGACTATAAACATTATCTTATCCTCTTGTAGCACTTTAGTTTGATGCCTGGATGTGGCACATGCAGCTGACAGAAGGAAATACGCTTTTCCTAGGGGTTAGTTGAGCTATTGCATGGTTGACTTCAGTTAGAACTCATGTGGTAGAGTTTGGTGGAGTTGATGAGACAGTTGGTGGAGTTGTGTTCAACTTAGTTGAGCTAGTTGTATTTAGTCTAACTGATAAATACACTAGTGATGAGTGGTGTGAATTAATTATTAATTAATTCACTAATTATTAACTCATAAATCAATTAAAGAATACATCGGTTAACTGCAATGCATGGACAGTTCAGTGGAGACCAGTGTTAGAGGTGGGTGAAAGGGTGAGTCTACTATCAGTTGTGACTATAGCTGTGCATGATATTTGCACACACATTGATGGAGATTGCCAATGAGGATAACACAGTCAATGAGAGTGGGATTACATTGAATTGGTCTTTTTAATCAGCTTGGATTGCGCAGTGGAGGCAGGCAGACAGGTGGAAGAGATTTGAACTTGTGACTTGTTCATATCTGAGCTAGTTTGTGTGTAGCATATGAGATAGTGCTGAGAGCTGTGAGGAGCTTTGTGCTATGTATTGTTACATGTTCTCTATCATTATAATATACAGATAGTTGGGGGTTTTCAGCTGTAAGCTTTCCCCATTACATATTGTGTTATATGTGTGCTTGATTATGTTTTTAATGTGCGCATGCGACTGCTTCTATTTCCGCAAATTGATGATAAATTGTAGAAGAGGTTATGTATTATGCATGAAGCTTAAATAGTGTGTAATCAGGATAATCTCGGTGAATAATTCAGCTATTATTCAAATTTCTACAATGAGGAGGTTATGGTCTATTGATCGTCGTTCCAAACATGTAATTGTTAAAAAAAAAATTATTGAAAAATGGGTACAGTTGATGACATGGCAGTCTAGTCAGCATGCAAAGAATCTTCTTCAGTTTTTATTCCAATGGGACTATGACAAGTGGCACAATTGGATTCGCTGGTTTGGTTTGTGAAGGTAAAAATTTGCCAATATCCTCTAAAATTGAATTTGGGATAATAAATTTATGTGTTGGAAATTATTTTATTTTAAATTAACGTTGAATCTCTCTCTCTTTATATATATATAGTATGGTTTTAATAATCATATATTATATATATTAATATTTAAATATTTTAATTCAAACCTTATTAATTCCACACATATTAATTCAATTCCAAATTTCAAAGTTACAAGTTTGATTTAAAGTCCTGGTTTACTGTCGCCAGTCGCGACAGGCGACGGACGGAGAAGAGCGCATTCAAGATGTCCAATACACGGGCATTATGACGACATGTTATGCCTTTCTGGCATAGAAGCATGCCCCATCAAAATTCGCGTAGGTAATGGATTCTGTCTTGAAGCCACATGTAGATTGGTTGCTTGCATACATTGATGCTCACTAATATTTTCTAAGAATTTAAGTGACCATTTCGTGACATTTGGTACCTTTATGAAATTGGTCAAGAGGAATGGGTCTTGTCCTGAGCAAAAAGAAAGATGGAGTTATGCGAGAACAAAGATTAAAAGCTCTTAGGACATGAGATTGAAAATGGACCGGATTGCTCTGCGACGATCACGCACCGGAGTTTGCGTGATAAGTTCCTCGATGTCATGTCTCGACGAAAACCAGCTAAGGAGCTCGGAGTACCTCAATTCATGCTTGACACGTATCCAAATTGTGCCATCGACGGATCTGCGGTAAATCGAGAGACTCCGTAAAGAAACCCTAAACCTCTGGGTGACAAGCACACCCAAGGCGCGTCGTATAGCTGTGCCTGTAAGGTAGTGTCGCTCCATTCCCAGCATGTTGCGCCGATGATAATGCTTATAAAATTGTTGAAACGAGATGCCAACAATGTTGGTTGGAGGTAGTGCTAAAACAAAAGCCAAAGAAAGAAGACCCGAAAGAAAAAGAACAGAGTTGTTCTATTATTCACTCGCGGGTACGGAACAGTTCGGGAGCAAACCAGTGCTCCTATCGAGCAGTGAGGTAAAAGCAACTCTGGTATTGTTTAAAGCAGGGAAGTTTTGTTCATGCCTGGATAAATAACGTATTTTACGCTTTCGCGGGGTCGATGCAAAAAGCTGCGGAAAAAGTTTTGTCACAAAAGAAATTAAGAACCTTGAAGATGAAAAAGTTTGCAAGATGGCAAGCCCTGCATACTTTAGTTCTTGAAGCTGAGCATATTAGAGGTCTCCGACACTGCATTCCCGGATCTTTTTAGCGAGAGAATACCTCCAGCATCAAGAACGGGAGAATGAGACAATGGGAGAGCAAAGTTCGGTTTTCATTGTTTCGTACTATCCTAATGAACTGAATGAAATCGGGCGATAGAGAGAAGAGCGGAGATATTGCGGATGATGATGTCCTAGCCCATTTATGCGAGAAAAATGGAGGCCAACTTGGATCCTCAGAAACACTCAGGTGTTAGATGGAAATTTTGCGTAGCCACAGTATCAGCGACGCTCGTCCTCGAGCGAGGAAGGTGTACCCAAAAGGTAGAGGTGGACAGATGAGAAAATGTATTCACACGTACGCAGAGCTGCCTCACCGCGCTGAAGGCGTGAGATCCCTCTCGTAGATGATTTTGGGATCTGTATGCTACGATTTGCCTTTCTGGTGGCGGTGACGGATCGTAAAGGATATTATAATCCTATATCGTCGTAGAGTCGGAAAAATCGGCACATGTTCATGGCAAATTCGTCATGTGCAGCATGACGACCCAAAGCTTATTTTTCACGATCAGCACATTTTAATTTGCAAGTTACGAAGAGCTCGTGGTGGGATCTCCTTAACGAAAGATGGCATCCAGAAGAGACCCACTACACAAAGCTTTAAATTCTGCTCTACAAACATGGATAAATGAGAGAGAGAATCACAAATTCCATGTGCCACGAACATTGGTGGTGGCATTATGTTAGTCCTTGTAGCAGTGGATCCACAGTATCTGTTATCAAACATAATCATAGACATTTTTGTGACATGCATATGTCAAATGCGGGACCGAGTGTGGCTATCCTTTGCAGAGTCCAGTTGGAGAACTTGCCGATCCTAGAACGAGCACATGCATGCTAAATGCGGCATCATCGGTGGCTGGTCATGACAAGATTAAGCCACCAGAGATAGTGCTTAATGAAACCCATGATCGTCGAAGCACTCTACACAAAGGCATGGGGATGACGAGGTTCTCATCATCTCGATGAATATCGGGTGCTCGGAATTCTCGGATGACCTGCGGTAGAGATCCCGGTACAAGTGGTCCTCGGGAGCCCCACTCATGGAAAGGTTTTCCCTATGTACATGATGATACCTAGCCAGCGGGTTCATTGTGACGTAGCTTTTTATCTTGGACTTTTCTATGTCGAAAAGTATCCAATGTGTATTTATTTCAAAGATTGATTCCTCGTGGGCCTTTGTAAGGTATCCACGAGTGTATTTCACGTTGCCTTGCACTTTAATTTGTCGGCACGAGCGGATCTCCGTGCGGATGTCACCCCTTGTGTGTTACCCGAAAACGATGATCTTTCGCAAGTGTCTATGAATCTAATGACGCACGATGTGTTTGTCCCCCTCTCATTCCTCGAAAATATAAGGAGAGGTAAGGTGTTCATTTGTTGGCATCGGCTGTTTGAGTCTTGTGTGTTGTGTTTGGAGTCCGTAGTAGTTTCTTCCGCTTTGCTACGCGTACTGCGCTGAGATCTAGACGATCTGCATCACCATTATCAACAGAAAGCTCATTATTCACTGATCCTTGGGTGAAAGTGAGAAACTGTGCAAAGTGTCGCTCATGTGACTGTTGAGAACCTAAAGGTAGCCACTTCATTAGTGAGTCTTTATATTTTTTATATCTGTGTGTGATAAGTCATAGAAATACGAGACGGATCGTGTAACTCGGCCGTCGAAGCCTGCGAAATGCAACGATCCTTCATTCCTGTGAAGATCATAAGTTCGATAGAAAAGCCGATACAATCCATCTACGATACGAGAGAATCCATTGTAATTCCGGTCGTGAAGCACTAGTTTGTTACAAAGGAGAGAATACTTTCATCTCGAGCTTTCCGCATTATTACTTTCAGGTGTGCGTATGTTGAGGTTAAGATACGTGCACGTGCTATAAGTTCGCCAGAGGATCACTTTGGAGTTCGCGAAGGGCTAGGCGGATCGCTCAGGTCCGCTTTGAATAGGCGTGGAAGCCGTGCTGCAGGCCGTTAGAGTGTGAGGTACATGCAGGTTCGGTTCCGTGCGGGTTCAGCGGTTGGGTTCATAACAAGTAGTGTCTCGGAGAAACCTAACAAGGCAGTGGGTTGGTTGTCGAGCGCTTGTGGTGCTTTGAGTAGCCTCTGGCAGAAAATATCCTCTATTAAGTCACGATGAGTGTTTGAGAAATTCAGTGCCATAGTATCAATCTATGGCTACAAGATACGATCTGTATATGACTGTGTCGATTTGAGAATTTAAATGTCGGGAAACCCGCGAAGCCAATTCCAATGTCATATTCATTGTGGTCAGTGCTGGGTGGTGTTGTGCCAACATGGAGATCCCTGAAACTAGGAGTCGAGCTGCACTCTATCTCTCGGTGCCTCATCTCATGCCGAAGAAGCTCCTCGGCTGCCTCTTGCGTGAAATGCCGAGGCCCAAAGCTCAGAGTCAAAGCTAGTTGAAAGAGCATGACACCCGAAAAGATCATCACATGGCGTAGTGCATAAAAGACTCGAGAGTCCAAAGACCATGTCTTTCCTATCTATGAGCCACCAGAGCGCGAGTTCGCCGGACATGCGGCCCACGACCTATACGGTAGTGGAAAGACTCCAGGGGGAAACATTTCACAGCTGGGAGCCATAAGGAGTGGAACACAGATACAGAGGTACTTGCACACCGAGGATCCGGCGAATCATCGGATAGTTAGATAGATTGCTGAGTATACGTTGATGTGATGCGGATGGAAATGAGTGAGTTGAAGCATGTAAAACAATAATGCAATAGTTTTATGCGGCACAAGCACACTCAGCAAGATGGTGCAGGGCCGCATTTCTCCGGCGTTGATGTAAAGGATGGTAGAAGGAAAGTTCTATGAGATGTTGCGTGACATCATGTTCAACCTCTGATGGCACTACACGAAATAAATATGATTGGTACATCCTCACGGCACTTGCTAATCCAAGAACATTTTTGCGATTGGAATGTGTTATACGATGCCTATAAGCCATGAAATGATATTGACGAATTTAAAGTGCAACAGTAATCAATGCGACATGTAGAACTTTCCTACAGTGGATTGGATGCGAGTAGTAATATTTTGGGTAAAGGACCCCAAGAATATATTATGGAAGCGAGGTCTACCTATCGGCTTTACCTTCTTAAAGCTCGTAGAAACATCTCTTGGAGAATGGAAGATGCTTTTGCCTTACCATTAGAGACTGATGCGCGGGAGATCTCTATGGTATTGTAACAAAGTTTTGATTTCCTTTATGTACCGAGGGTCTCAGATCTAAAGTCCATTGATTAAACATGGACTCGGGTACACATAATACTTTACGGAGATGAGTGTGGCATCAGTGGATGAGTCACCCATTGCCTGGAAAAGCCTGAAAGTAGAGACAGAAAGAAGGTTTCACAAGCAAGCGAAGTCTGTTTCTTTACGGTCAATGCTCTACAGAGGGCGAGGCTTTCTCGTCTAAAGAGCACTGAGAGACCTAAAAGCCCCAAAAAGAGCAATCCAGATGGAGGCCTAGCACTTCACATATTACTTCACGACGCAGATGATCTGGGCCTAAAGATGCAAAGCTGAGCCGTATGACAACAGCAGTTGAGTCGTCGGTTATGTGAGTCAAAAGGGACATACATCTAATATGTGTCCGCTCGCTTTAGAGTCTAAAAAGAGGTCTCAGGTAAGAAGTCTAGTAAGTGAAAGTGCCATGAAACCTTGCCCTTCTACCTCCCAAACCACCGTCGAGCGAAGATCCCGGCGTCTGTGTCTCTATTGTGGAAATCCACATGTCATAGGATTTCAGGATTGATCCATCTTATCCAAAGTCGTTGCCTATCTCTACAACGGCACGCCATGGGCACTGTCTTACGCATCATTCCTCCTCGGATAGTGACTGCAGTCCGTCCTCTTCGATGAGCCGAGGCCAACATGGGACTGTAATTGCTCGAGATCCGAAGCCTAGAAATGTGATTCTTCTTCCAGGTGTCCGATTCTCCGATTCTCTGACTCCTCGGCTCATCTGAAGATCCACCTCATGTCCCATATGGCCCAAAATGATGATGATTTGAAGATTTTTTCTCGCGAACCCAAGCCATGGATGGTAGGAGATGCTGTGTACTCTCTCCTTAATGCCGTTACATGAAGAATCTTTCTTTGGTTCTTCTCTCGAGTCTTCTTTCTTGAGTGGAGAAGCCAAATTATTAGTTGTAGCTATCTTGCGATCGGATGACTCCCACACACGTGTCTGCGACATCATAACAGCGCTCGCGAGGACTCACTGTGTGAGAGGTGAGTAAGGAGATACATGATGCGAAAGGCGAAGTACATAGTATTAGATCGAGCTCAATGTTCCTAGGCATGCAGATCGGTCCTCGCTTTCTCCCTCAGCAAGTTTTTGTCCAAACGACCAGACCAATGTACACCGCATGCACTCCAGATCAGTCCAAAGTCAGCGCATTCCGGCAAGTTACGTCTCCTCGAGCTTCGATGAGATTCTGATATGCAAGTCCGCGGTCAGATTATGAACAATATTCACATCAGAGGTGGGTCTTACAGTGTTGCTGGCAAAATTGGCATGAGGTTATTCGCGATTAATTGATCTCGCAGTTTGATCTCAACCTCATGTTTGGGCCATAGCAATCCCTTCTGGATATTGGACCACGCTGTGAAAGAAGTACGAGGATGTAGGACAGTATGCTACTAAAGTTTGTAAAGTTTCAAAAAGCTGTCGCCTTTGATTCTGCAAGTGTCGAAGCTTTTCGCTATGCGGTCGACATTCCGAGTAGGTGTAGTTTTGGGAAACGTATTTCTAGCAGACGAGTAGAGCCACATGGGTCTTTTAGATTTCACGATAACTGCGGGATATCTTCATTACTGCTTTACGGCAAAGATTTGAACTTTCCTTATGTCTGCAGTATTTTGCATGGTGCAAATAATGCAAGAGCAAAGCAGGGTAAACTAAAGCTTTGCATGAGAAAGTCACTGGTTGAGCTGAAAGATCATAAGGAGACGAGTCGGAGACTGAAGAACGAGTTAAAGCTCTCCATGAGATCCGAGATTGCTGAACCGAGAAGCAAATTTGAAAGATCACGCGCTTGCTCCGAAGAGCTAGGAATGCCTTACGGCACAGAGCACGGCGCAACACTGAGCTTTGCGCTTCCTACGGGGAGGGATATGCTGGCGAGGCCTTGTGGGTCAAAGGTGCCATCCCTAGGTCTCATCCAAGACGGAGACATCACTATCGAGGAATGAGATCAAAGCAGCCTTCTACGGAAGAAGTGATCGAGAGAATCCAAAGTAGCCCATGTGAAGCTGCTATGTGATTCTATGTAAACAAAAGAAGTGAGCAGCTCGAGGGAGTCTCACGCGTCTCAGTAATAAATTGTGAGTTCCTCGCGACACAATGTGTTAGCAGATGACACTTATCCGGAAATTCCTCACATAGGAGACTTTGATAAGAAGCATATCGTTCGCAAAAGTGGTTCTCAAAGTTTGATTTAAAGTACTGGTTTTACGGCGAGTCGCCATTGCGAAAGGCGACGGATGGAAGACTGCATCCGTGTGTCCCTCAGCGGACATTACTGAATGGAATGTGGTGCCTTGTCCTGGTCGAAGCGATGCCCCATCAAAATTCCGTAGAGGTAATGGATTTCTGATCTTTGAAGCCACATGCATTGGTCGCTTGCATACATTGCACAGATGCGCACAATATTTTCTAAGAATTTAAGTGACTTCATTTCGGACATTTGAAAATCTTTATGAAATTTGGTTAAGAGGAATGGTCTTGTCCTCAAGTAAAAGAAGATGGAGCTAGTGCGAACATAGATTAAGTGCTCCTGGGACATGAGATTGAGGGGTGGCAGTTATTGCTCTCCGTTAAAGCATCAATGCGCATTCCCACTAGGGTTTGCGAGATAAGTTCCCCGACAGTCACTCTTGACAAAACCCGATTCTGGAGCAGGTTTTTGAGGAGTTGCCTCTATGGTGGGGAGAAATTTTTATCCCAAATTGAAATGCCATTGGATAGATATGCGGCCAGAATCGAGGAGACTCGAGAAGAACTCAACCTTGGAGCAGCGATGTCACAACCGCAAGCCGTCGGAGAAATAAAGTCTAAGGTAAGAATTCTCACTGCATCTACGCATGTTGCGATGATATACGCTTTATAAAATTGTTGAAACAAAGAGATGCCGACGATGTTGGTTGGAGGTGTGCTAAAACTAAAAGCCAAATAAAGGAGACCCGAAGCAAAGAACGCGAGGTTGATACAGTTCTGCCTGTCAGGGTACGGAGCAAAAGTCTGAGGCAAACTATGCTCCTATTGAGAAAGAGGTAAAAGCAGCCTGGTATTGTTTAAGTAAGTTTTTTGTTCATTTGGAAAGCACAGTGTTTTTCGCACAGATCAGATGCAAAAGCTCTGGAAAAAGTTTTGTCAAAAGTAAATTACAGTACCACTGAGAGATGCAAAGTTTGCAAGATGGCGAGCCCTTTTTGCATACTTTAGTTTTTGAAAGTCGAGCAGTATTAGAGGTTACTGACACTGCATTCCGGACTTTTTAAGCCGCGAGAATGCCTCCAGCATCGTTGTCACGGAGAATGACAATGGGGAGCAAGTTCAATTTTCGTCTGTTTTGTCATTCTACTTTGAATGGAATGAACACAGGTAGAGCTCGGATATGTTTGCGGAGAGCACAAAGAGATGTTTGCATTCCCGTCTCTGCGTGATAAAATGGAGGCCAACGGGATCCCTCCGAAACACCTGGCAAGCAGTTAGATGGAAATTTGCGGAAGTCACACGGATTATACGGCCCACTTGGTCCCAGAAAACGTGAAGGTGTACTCCAAAAGGTAATAGGTGGATACATGAGAAATATGTACTCTACAGCGCAGATACTGCCTCACGTGAGAGGTCGCTCTCGAGAAGATTTTTGGGATCTCTATGTCATTTGTACTGGGTGAGCGTGTGAGATCGAAAGAGCTTATAAATCCTAGGTGTAATAAACGAGTCGGAGCTGGTGCGGCACATATACCCATGGCAGAGTCCATTCATACGACAGCCTGTGTGACCTATGTCATATTTTTCCTGACACCTGTTTACAATTTTGCGGAGTTACGAAAGAAACTGCGTGGGATCTCCTTAACAAAGATGGGACTGAAGAGACCCACTACACAAAGTTTAAATTTGGCCCCGACATGGATAAATGAGAGAGAAACACAAATTCCATAGCTACAGATTCATTGGTGGCATTGCGTTAGTCCTTAGTAGCATGGATCCTGGTCATGCTCAAACATGTCATAGACATTTTGTGATGGGTGTCTTGCGAGGACCCGGTACAGCGAGTGTTTTCATTATCCTTTTGTAAAGGCTGGTGGAGAACTTGCCCGGATGCTCTAAGAACATACATGCACATGCAAATGCACTCATCGGTGGCTAGTCATGACAAAGATTAAGCACCGGAATAGTTCTTACACCCACGATCGTCGAGGAATCTTACAGCAAAGAAGCATGGGATGATGAGTTCTATTCATCTCGGATATACGAGGTACCTGGAGCTACTGGATGAACCTGCGAGTAGAATCCAGGCACAAGTGGTCCTCGAGAGCCCCACTCATGAAAGGTTTTCCTATGTACATATGTGATACCTAGTCATCGTGGTTCATTGTGACGTAGTCTTTTCCTCTTTGGACTTTTCCTCACGATCGAGAAGAGTATCCAATGTGTATTTATTAAAGATTGATTCCTCGTGGGCCTTTTGTAGAGGCTATCACAATGGCTATTTACGTGTCTGTGCACTTTAATTTGTCGGCACGATGATTCTCGATGCGGATGTCACCCTCGGTGTTACCCGAAAACGAGTGATCTTACTGCCAAGTGTCATGAATCTAATGTGATGCACGGTAGATGTTTGTCCCCCTCATTCCTATATAAGGAGAGGTAAGGTTCAGCTGTTGGCATCGGTTGTTTGAGTCTCGTGTGTTGTGTTTGAGTCCGAGCAGCTTTCTCCCCGCTTCCGCGGCCTCTGCGTCTATTCCAGGCGATGCTCGCTCATCACTGAGCTCATTACTCACAGTCCTTAGGTGAAGTGAGAAGCACTCGCGTCTGCTCATGTGACGGAAAGAACCTAAAGTGGCCACTCTCGTCAGTGAGTCTTTATATTTTTATGTGCGTGTATTAAGTTTCATGAAAACTACCGAGATCGAAGTTCCAGTAACTCGGCCGGAAGCCTGCAGTAACGATCCTTTCATTCGTGAAGATCATGGGTCGAGAAAAGCCGATAACGTTGATCTACGTCATGAGAGAATCCATTGCATAATCGCATTGTGAAGCACTCAGCACAAAGAGAATACTTTTCCATCTTGAGTTTCCGGGACATTGTTACTCAGTGTGCTTTAAATAGATGCTTGCTAAGATAACTTGCCTCGCTTATAAAGCTCGCCGTAAGTTCAGTGAGTTCGCGAAGTGCTACGGATCGCCAGCGCCGTTTGAAGGCGTGGATAGGCCGCGTGGTAGGCCGCTGAGTGGGAGGGCACAAGTAGGTTCATCCGGGTTCACATGTTGGGTTCATAACACAGTAGTGTTCGAGAGGAAACTTAACAAGGCCAAGTCGGTTGGCTGACGACCGCAAAGCAAAGCTTTTGAGAAGCCTACGTTGCATAGAAATTCAGGTATCGAGGAGCTGCAAGTCTACGCCAGTAGGCCCAAGTCTGGGATTCTTGAGTAATACCTAGAAAGTCTTTCTTTCTCTCTTCCTGACGATTCTTCAATGTCAAAAGTCTGTATCTTTCAGAGCTATGCGGATGAAGAAGCAGTGCGAACAAAAGGTCCTTCCACGTAAAGAGATGTTTGACGTACGAAGTAGTGAAGTCGAGGAGTGATCAGTGAGGTCGATCACCTATATGAAGAGGTTGGAGCTGCTCATGCCACGTTGGGTTCCTCCCAACATCAAACCAGCCTTAAGTATATAATGATTTAGGTGCACGGCATCCGAAAGCGCAATGCCAGAATAACCACATGAGTCATCAGGTCGTAAGTATCCAGGAGAATAGTGATTCAAAGCGAGTCGATCTCCGTCTTAAATCCCAAAGAACTTCAAGCCGGGGCTTCGTAAAGTTGGGATACCTTTTCCCCGACGTAAGGAAAAGTCCAGAGAGGTGCCACGTCACAATGAACCCGTGAATAGGCATCATATAGTGGATGAGCTTCCTTTCATGAGTGTGGGCTCTGAGGACCACTTGATCTTTGGATTCTCTTTCGCGGGTTCATCCGGACTCCGACACACCGGATGTCTCTGAGATGATAGAACTCATCATCCCATGCCTCTTGTGTAGATTCTTCTTACGATCGTGGGTTTATTAAGCACTATACGAGGTGCTTAATCGTTGTCATGACTGATAGCACTTTGATGATGCATTTGGGATGTGGCATTTTTGATATGGGATTTTCCTAACATATTGTGTTCTAGACGCAGCTTAAGTTCTCTAACGGTGTCCTGAGGATAGATGAAAAGCACTGGCCACGATTTGGGTCCTGCGCACAATCACTCACAAAAATGTCTATGATATGTTTGATAACAGTCGGGATCCATGCTATAAGGACCTAACCCCATAATGCCACCACCAATCTGAGTTAGCTCGTGGAATTTGTGATTCTCTCTCGTTTATCCAGTTGCTCGGGGCAAATGAGACATGCGTAGTGGGTCCTCTCCGGTCCATCTTTGAGTAAGGAGATCCCACTCGGCCTCTCGTAACACAAAATTGTAAACAGTCGGGAAAAATAAAGCTTTGGGTCGTCATGCGGCCATGAAACGAATTTGCACATGGGTATATGTGCGATTTTTCCAGCTACGGCTATTTGATCGGTGAGAATATTCTTCTGTCACATCATGCCACCCGCACATGATGACATACGGATCCTCAGAGCTCTCGAGAGGGATCTCTCGGCTCTCATGTGAGGCAGCCATGCTGTGTGTGAATACATTTTCTCATGTATCCACCTCATTACCTTTTGCATTTTCTCTGCTGGGACGACAAGGTCTTGTAAATCCGTGTGACTCTGCCAAATTTCGTCTAACACTTGAGTGTTTCGTGAGGATCCAAGTTGGCCTCCATTTTTACAGCGATAAATCGAGCCGAGGGCCTCATCATACGCAATATATCGAGCTCTTCTCTCTTATGGGCTCGATTCCATTCGGTTAGAATGACAAAACAATGAAAACTGAACTTGCTCTACATTGTCATTCTTCCATGTTCGTTGATCGCTTTGAGGTATTCTCTTGCTTAAAAAAGTTCCGATGCATACAGTGCTCCAAGGAACCTCTAATATGCTCAACTTCAAAACTAAAGTATGCAAAGTATGTGGCTTGCCATCTCTGCAAACTTTGCATCTTCAGGGTTCTTAATTTTCTTTTGACGAAACTTTTTCCGAGCTTTGTATCGGTCATGTAGCGAGATACAACACTTATTTGCCCGAAATGGTCGAGAAAACTTGCTTTAAATACAATGCCGGGCTACTTTTACCTCTTTCTCAATAGGAGCATGGTTTGCCTCGGCTTGCTCCGGATCTCCTAGAGGCGAATAGAACAGCTGTGTTCTTTTTTCTCGGGTCTTCTTTCTTTGGCTCTTTGTTTATAGCACACTCCTCCCCCAAACCAACATTGCTGGCATACGACTGCTTCAATATCAGCGTTATCACCAAAGCAACATGCGAATGAGCGGAAATTTTACCTTAGACTTTATTTCTCACGACGGCTTGGGTAGTGCCTTTCGGTCTCAGGTTTTAGGGTTCTTTTTGAGTCTCTGATTTGAACGAGAGATCTATCAATGGCACAATTTGGATAAAAATTGCTCACATAATTGAGGCACCCTAAAAACCTTTGCGTCGGGTTTTGTCGAATGACACTGGAATCATGCCGAAGCTCCGATAGTGATCTTTAACGAGCAATCTGGCACATTTGCAAACTCATGTCCTAAGAACTCCAAGCTTTGTTGCATCACTCCATCTTCTTTTCACTTAGGACAAGACCATTCCTCTGACCAATCTCATAAAGATTTTCAAATGTTCGAAAATGGTCACTTGCAAATTCTTAGAAAAGTATTAGCGGATCATCAACGTATGCAAGCAACCAACTGCATATGCTCTGAAGATAGAATCCATTACCTTTCTAGAATCTTTGATGCCACGTGAGAACAAAAGGCACAACATCCATTCATAATGTACGCGAGGACAGATACGATCTTCGTACGTGGCCTTCTGCTGATGGCGACCTACCGGAAACCAGGACCTAAATCAAACCTTTGAGAACACTCTGGCTCTGATACTTCTTCTTATCAAATCTCCTTTGTGAGGGAGATTGGATAAGTGTCATGCTGCACACACATTGTTCGCGAGGCTTATAATTTATTACCGAGACTGGAAACTCCTCGCGATCGTACTCACATCTTTCTGTTTACACAGAATCCATAGCAGCTCCATGGGCTGCGGATCTTCTGACGAGTTCTGTCCATGAAGGTCGCTTTGATCTGACCTGACTACGTCGACCTCTGGCATGCTGACAGTACATAGATGGCTCTTGACCTGCAAGGCCTGCCCGATAGTATCCTCTCCTTGTGTAGACGAGCTCAATGCTGTGTCTTGCTTTCCTATGCGAGAGGGCATCCGGCTCTTCAGAAGCGTGCGATCTTCACTCTTTACGGATTTCGACAATCTTTTCTCTAAATCCTGCGGAGAGCTTAAGCTGTTCTGCGATTACGATAGGCTCCTTATGATATTTGAAAGCTCAAACGAGGATTTTTCTCATCGGCTTGAAAGCTGTCTCTTTTTCTTGCATTATTTGCACCACGGTGAAATTCTATTTTTGGAGACATAAGGAAGTTCAAATTCCTTTGACCAGAATACGATGTCGGGATTCTGCGTTATCGAAAATCTTAAAAGACCCATGTGGCTCTCCATGCTGCTAGATGTACGATTTTCCAAAATACAATCTACTGGAATGTCGTAAAGCTGCAGGGAAAGCTATGACACACTTTGCCAAACGGGAACGGTGGCTATGAAACTTCAGACTAGATCGCTTACATCCTAATCCCTGTCACTTCTTTTCTGTACGCGGTGGTCCAATATCTAGAAGGGATTATATGACTGTGATGAGCTAGAGATCGCGAGCCGGGAATCAATTAATGCACAATCCTCATAAATTTCATGCCGAGACACGCGAGATTTACCTTGACGTGATGTTGCGCATGCGGACTGCGAGGACTTTCATATCACGATCTCACTGAAGCCTCATGGAAACAAACTTGCTCAGAGGTCAAAGTTTCGGACTGCGATCGTGCGTGAGTGTGCGAGTGTGTAATTGAGTCCGCGTTTGGACTAAAGCTTGTTGAGGAGCATACGTCGGGCTGATTGTTTCAGTGATTTCCAGAGACGATTGAGCTCGTTCTTAGACAGTACGATACTTTCGGCTTTCGTGATCATGTATCTCCTCAGCCTCGCACTCCCAAGAGGTGAGGTCCTGAGCTTTGTTGTTGATGTTGGAGACACGTTTTGGTGTTCGCGTCGTAAGAAGCTTCAACAAAGTGGCTTCATACTCGAAGAAGAAGAGCCGAGGTGCTGTCGGGAAGACTCTTCATGTAGGCATTTGTGAGAGCATTTTCGGATCTCCTTCCTCCATGGCACAGGCTCGGATGCGGGCAAAAATATTCAAATCATCATCGGCTTTGGGCCACAAGGACATAGGGCTGGACTCTTCATGACGTGCAGGAATAAGAATCGTAACTGCTAGACTCGAGAAGAACGATTTCTCATTTACGGGCCTAAGGCTCGAGCAATTACGGTATGTTGACCTGTCTACCGGTGAGAAGGAGGATGAACGAGTCATAGGAGGAGGGAATGACCTGTAGACATACATGGCGTCTTTGCTGTAGAGGCAGTGCGGCGACCCTGGACAGATGGACAATCGAAAAATCCTATGAGATGTGGATTTACAACAGGGCACGAGCGTCGGGATCTTGCTTGGCCGGTGGTTTAGGAGGTAGAAGGTGCATTTTGTTCTTGGCATGCTGGCTAGACTTCTTACCTAGACCTCTTTTAGACTTCTAAAAGCGATAGGACACATATTAGATGTATGTCCTTCGACCATAACTAGCACTCAACTTCTTTCATTACTGGCACAGCTTTGCACTCCTTTAGGCCGGAGATCTTAGCACCGGTGACAGGTCGAGTGTTAGGCCTCCATGCTGGATTGCCTTTTTGGGGCTTTCTTAGCCTTCGCTCTTTAGGTCTCGCATGGGCTGCGTCTCTGTAGAGCTCGGCCTGTGAGTGGATCTCACTTTGCTTGTAAGCCTTCTTTGCTTGTCTCTTTGTGCTTTTACTAGTACCTGCAGGACTCATCCACTGATGTGATGCTTTGACCCAAAATGATCTGTACCGCAGCTACGATTTGAGTTGTCAATGGACTTTCAGCATTTCTGGAACTGCGTAGATAAAGAAATCAAAATCTTTGTGTTACAATGTCCATAGAATCCTCCCACATCGTTAAGTCTCACTGTGGTAACAGGTGGTGGTGACATCTTCATTTCTCACAGAGATGCTCTACCGGCTTTGAAGGCTAAAAGCTCGCAGAGGTAGACCCTGATTCCATAATATATTCTTGGGGTCCTTTGCAGAATATCTTCTGCATCCAGTCATGTGAAGTCTTCACATACTGATTTGATTATTGTTGCACTTTAAACTCATTCAATATCATTTCATGCTTTATCATTTTCGACATATTCCAATCCACAAAAATGCTTCTGGATTAGTGTTGCAGAGTGCACCAATCAGTATTTATTTGTGTAGTGCCATCGTTGAACATGATGTCACCCTACTCATCTTTTAGAACTTCCTTCTCCATCCTTTCTACCAACGGCACGAGAGGCACTCCAAGCTCCCACCATCTTTGCCAGTGTGTGCCGGTAAACATTGCAGGATTGCTTTTAGCATGCTTTCCACTTCATCCGCTCTTTCCATCTGCAGCACATCAACTTGTACTCAACAATCATTCGGATCTGGTATTTTCCGAGATCTAGTGTGCGGACATATTATCTATGTTCCACGCCTCATGACTCCCATCATGAAATGTTTTCGTACGGGAATCTTTCCGCACCGTATAGGTGCGCTGCATGTTTGGTGGCTTGCGTGCTCTAGTGGCTCACAGTTAGGAAAGACATGGTCTTTTGGACTACCGAGTCTTTTATGACTCGCAATAGGTGATTCTTTTCGGATCGCTCTTCAACTAGCTTTGACTCGCTTTAGCCTCGACTCGGCACACGAGAGCAGGCTGTGGTCCCTCTGGGCATGAGATGAGGAAACCGAGAGACAGGAGAGCGGCATCGGGTTTAGGGATCTGCATGTGGCACAACACCTTTTGCATGTACCAACAAACAGAATGAGATTGGAATTGGCTTCGCATGGGTTTCTTGACATTTAAATTCTCACATTTTTACGACGACCTAGATACGACTGTCTCGCGTGAGTCACAGATTGATCTATGACACAATTCTTCAACCTCATCAAACTTAATAGAAAGAATTTTCCTGTAATACTTCTAACTATCTGCAGGAAATCATGTCTTTGTGCAGAATTCAAAGCTCTATATTACACATGTGGGCGAGCATCGAGACGTAATCTGTCAGTCATTCGAATGCACAGATCTTAGCAACATTTTTTCTCTCTAAACACAACAGGTGACGTGTTTGTCCAATTTGCTTGCTCACTGCACTTCCTGAACTCTTCCTACCACCCCATTATAGAATTGTATCGATCTTTGGACTCAGAGGCTAGCATGGGCGAGAGATTAGATCCTTCTTCCTATTACAATACTTGCGGAGGGTAGGTAGTGGAGGTCTCTATTTTGACGTGCCATCCATTGCGGTCAAGCAATGTGAGGAAGATGTTGTAGTATCAGCCATTAATACATGACATCATTTCCTTTCCATCTATTCTTTCTTCAGAGCAGAAGGAAACCACACACCTGTTTTCTTCCATGGTCTCTCCTTTCCATTCCGCACATTTTCCAACTTCTCTTCTTTAGGGAAGACATGCTAATCGAAAACCTTCGCAGCTTTTCGGATGTGTGCATAGATCCCAATGTAGTCATCTGACCTCGTCCTTTGTCTTGGGATCCTCGTGTTTGAAAAACATCCACTCCATTTCGAGGATGAAAACTTTCGGATCTCGATAGATGGCTTTCTATACTCCTGAGGCCAGATTCTACGCAATTTCGTCCCGGAACAGGCCCGATTGGCTTTAAGCTCTACAGCACCCAGTCCATCTGCGAGGAGTACTGTCTTTGATTTCATAAAGATGCGGTGTTAGCCTCGGATCTTTCATTTTCCGGTAAAGAGTAGAACTACAGTGCATCATCGAACATGCGGATGTTCACTCCTGCCATGTAGGAAAAGGCAGAGGTCGAACGACTCGGATTTGGACGAGGGGACGGGCTGTGCTTGGAGTGGGCTACGTCCTGCTACGTTATGACTACTATGTAGAGAAAGCATAGGCAAGATTTATGCGGATTTGATCGGGACTTACGCTGATGGACATTCCTGCATTTAGCATTTGGTCTGAAATGCAGCTGTCATGCAAGTCTGGGTGAGAGAAAACAGACTGCAATTTGAAAACAATAGAAACTCCATGTCGTCCACGGCCACAATCGGGTGCCAGACATATCGAGGAGACGTGCTTTACACTCGGCCTGAATTCTCTAGCACCGTGTGGCTGACCTTCTCGGGAAAGCGACGTCGCGAGAGGTTGTGCTCTTCGACACTATGTTGGCGGACGTGATTTTCTGAACAGACGAGCGTCTTTGGATTTGGAATTGTCCGATGTGCGACCGAATTCCGAGATCTTCTCCCATCGTCGATGGCTTGTGTGCCGACTCTTCGATTTTAGACTCTGCTGCAGTCAGATCAACGACGCCAGTTTTTGATCTCTGGCTGCAGCAGAGATGCTGCCGAGAGTATTAGATGGATGTGGCGATAAACGGCCAGGCCAGACGCCAGCGATAGTCCTCTCGCTTCTTGCTCCTTATCAAATCCCATAGTTTCGGATCTGAAGTTGAAGCAATATTCGGCACGATGTTTCACCGAGCGACCATTCGAGAGATATTCAGTAACGATCGAACCGGACTTACGATCAGAAATCTACGTCACAGAGGAATCCATTGTCAGACGCGATTGTGAAGCATTCTCGTTAATAAAAGAGAATACTTTCATCTTGAAGCTCCGCATTATTACTTCTGTGTAAAGTGCCTAGTATGTATCTTTGGCAGATACTTCTGCACCGCCATAAAAGTTCGCCATAGATTAGTTCACCGGAGTTCGCGCGCGCGCTACGGATCTGCTAAGGCCCGCTGAAGGCGTGCAGCGTAAAGTGGCAGGTCGCATAGAGGGTGAGGGCGTCGCAGTAGGTTCGGCGGCTCACGCTGGGTTCATAAAAATGCGTGTGTTCGGAAGAGTGCTGTTAACAAGGCGTTCAAGTCGGTTGGTTGAAAGCTGACCCGCAGACGAAGCTTCTTTGAGAAGCCTCTGCTAGACTGGTATCGAGCCAATAAACGCTACGGCGCTAGCCTAGTTGGACTGCTTGGTAGTCCACACCGAAAGTCTTTCTTTCTTCCTTCTTTCTGAAAGCGGATTCCTCAATTTCCAAAGTACGTCGATTATCTGAGCGCGGCATGACAGCAGCAAGAGTGCTCAAAATCCTCTCAAAAGTAGATGTTGCGCCTAGTAGTGGTCGAGTGATCGATGAGCCCGATCATCCGTTTATATGAGAGAGGTTGAGCCTCCAAGCACGGCTGGGTTCTTCCCAACATAAAACCCTCGGCGCAGTAGGTAATGATTTAGGAGTCCGGCATGCGGGAAAGGCGCTTCACCAGAATAAACGGTATTAAGGAGTCCTCAGTGGCTGAGGTATCCCGGGAGAATGTGGATCAGTCCGCCGATCTCGCCCATGAAATCCCTTCAAAAGAACTTCTGAGCTTGAGCACGGGAAAGTTGGGGAACTCCGGCTGCTACATTTGGGTTGCTTTGAAGAGTTGGCATAAATGCTCTCGTCCACTGAGGAGTCGATGCATATGCGTGAGCCATAGTCCGTGACTTTAACACATGAATAAAGTATCATCACCGATTCATTGAACCGGAGAGCAAGTAGCTCTCACTCATCCAATGGGCAGTCACAGCTAGAAATCTGCATACTCTAATTTCAGCGATCGCTCGAGTTTTTGATGGAGACATTGGCGAAGACTCTTCAACTGTCCAAATCCGAACTATGGGATTTGATATGAACGAAAGGCGCAGCGAACATCGCCAGATTCGGTTTACCGTGGCTGCTTTTCGCCGCACATCCACAATTTTCCGGCGGTCGACTCCATGCGAGCAGAGAGAGGTCAAAAACCAGTGTCGCTGTGCTCGCGGCATTCCAGCAAATCCGAGTAGATCGAGCACCGAGCCATCAAGCGGGAAGATGCGGACTCCGAGACCTCTAGTCGATTTCCAAATCGGCGACCTCTCGCTCTATTCGTGAAAATGCGTACGCCACGATAGTGAAGACGATCCTCTGCGACCGTCTTTGCCCTTTCCCGGAGAAGGTCAACCATAGACCGCGATGACAGATTGAAGCGAGTGTAAAAAGTCTCCTCGGTATGTTTCACCCGATCGTACGGATACGCGCTGCCAGGGCTTCTGCTGTTTCAAATTGCCGGTCGTGTTTCTCTTTTTGAGTTTGCACGGAGAGTAAATTTCCAGGCGGCCGCTAATGTAGAATGTCACGTCAATGTCGCCGATCTGTCACTGCGCAAAATCGTCGCTGTCTTTGTTCTACATAGTAATCGGCAACTTTGATCGGGACTGCGTCCCTCCATATGCTCCATCGGTCGGTCCTGTTGTCAAATCCTAAGTGTTTCGCCATACCTCTTCCACACGAGGATGGAAGATGCAGATGTTCGATGATGCACCTAGTTCCTCACCTGGTAAAATGGAAGATCCAGGGCTTACCCGCGGATCTTTGCGAATCAAAGCACCCCCGGGCACTCCGCGGATGATGGATTGGGTTGTGTAGAGCACCGCCAGATCGGCTGATTCTAGTGTGCGATTCGACGATCTGGCCTTGAGCAAAGAAGCCATCTCATCCCACGAGATCCGGAAGTTTTATACTACGATGGATGGATGTTTTAAAGTCAGTGAGATCCCAGCGATAGTGGACGAAACAAATGATACTGGGATCTCATTCACATCATCCGGACAGTGAAGGCTGCAGCCGCTCTTCCCTAAAGAAGAGAAGCTGCAAAATGTCGGCGGAAATGGAAGGAATGCATGGAAGAAAAACGGTAGTGTGGATTTCCTTCTACTCTTGGAAGAAGAAAATGGAGAATGATGTTGTATTTAATGGGCGACACTCACAAACATCTTCCTCACATTCTTTGGATCATGCAATGGATGGCAGTACAGAGATTCCTCCACTACCTGCCCTCCTTTCGGTAGTATTGTAACAGGAGAAGGATCTAACTCTGCACATGCTAGCTCTGGTCCGCATCGATGATAATTTCTTTTAGCTGGCAGTGAAGGAAGAGTCCGAGAAGGTGAGTGAGCGGTTAAATTGGACAAACACTTTCTGATCTCACGCTCTAGAAAGAAAAATGTGCTATGACTCACTTGGTACTGTAAAGACCGGATGGATTCATGCCTGGTCTCGTGATGATGCCACATATAGAGCTTTGAACACGTAAACGGTGTGATTTTACGGATAGTTAGCAGTATTACGGAAAATTCTTCTACTAAGCTTTGACGAGGTTGAGAACCAGGGTCATAGATCAATCTGCGCATGCACGACCGGTCTGATATATAAAGTTTCTGAGATTTGAGATTTAAATGTCAGAAACCAGCAAGCGACTCCAATGTAACATCTCATTCTTTGCAGAGTCTAAAAGGTGTTGTGCCACGATGAGATCCCTGAAACCCGAGCTCGCCTCCTCCCACTCTCTCAGGCTTTCCTCATCTCATGCGGAAGATTCCTCGGTTGTCCTCCTGATGTTCTGAGTCGAGCAACGTCCCAGGGTCAAAGTGCTAGTTGAAGAGCGTCCAGAAAAGATCACTATTGCGAAGTCATGTAAAGACTCGGAGCCAAAGACCATGTCTCTCCTATCTATGAGCCACTAGAGCCCATGACTCACGGACATGCGCCTGACCTGATACGGTCGCGGGAAAGATTCGAGAGGAAACATTTTCACGATGGGAGTCATGAAGGAGTGGAACATAGATATTGAGGTTCGCACACCGGACACGGACACCTTTGGATCGGATTAGATTGTATGAGCAGAGTTGATGTGTCACGGAGGGAATAGTGAAGTTGAGGCATGAAACAATCATGCAATGTTTCTAATGGGCACACCGGTAGCAAGATGGTGGGAACTTGAGTCTTCATCAGGAGTTGATAGAAAAGGATGGAGAAGGAAGTTCTAAAAGATGACGGGGTGACATCATATTAACCGATGGCACTACTACAAATAAATATGATTGGTGTCTCCACGACTAATCCAAGAACATTTTTGTGGGATTTGGAATATGTGCGGTACACTAGACACTGAAATGATATTGATGAATTTAAAGTGCAACAATATCAATCGATATGAAGACTTCCATAGGGATTGGATGTAGGGAATATTCAGGTAAAAGGACCCTCGAGATATATTATGAAGCGAGTCTACCTAGTGACTTTACCTTCAAAGGCTGGTGACATCTTGAGAATGGAAGATGTTTTCCCTTACCATTAGAGACTTATGTGTAGGGAGATCTCTATGGTATTGTAACAAAAGTTTTGATTTCCTTTATATGTACCCGAGGTCTAAGATGCAGGAAGTCCCATTGATAAACTCACGAGACTTCGTACAAAAATCCTTTTTACGAGTAAGTATAGCATCACGGTGGATGATCCCCTTGTGCACAGAAGAAAGCTGAGACAAGCAAAGAAGGCTTACCAGCAAAGTAAGTCTGACGTGCACAGTTTCGAGCTCTGAAAGAGAAACGAGACGCATGGAACTAAAGAGCACGGAAGACCTGAAAAGCCCCCAGAGCGCAAATCAGATGGAGGCCTAACACTCATTATTACCTGGTCCCATGATGTCCTCAGGCTTTAAAGATGCAAAGCTAGCTAGAATGAGAAGCTGAGTGCTGGTTATGTGGTCAGAAAAGGGACATACATCTCAATATATATCCTCTTTGCTGAGAGTCTAAAAAGAGAGTCTAGGTAAGTCTAGTAAGTATGCCAAGAACAAACGATCTTCTACCTCCCAAACCGCATCGACAAGATCCCGATGCAGTGCAGTGCAAATCACATCTCATGAGGGTTTTATACTGTCCATCTTATCCGGTGTCGTCACTGTCTCTACACGAGACGCCATGTAACGTCTTCGATCATTCCTCCTCGAGGATGGTACTTTCATCTCCTCTTTCCGATAAACGAGTCAACATATCTTGTAGATTGCTCGACCGAAGCCTATAAATGTGATTCTTCTTACAGGTACGATCCCTGATTCTTATTCCTCGCCATCGAGAAGATCCACCTCATGTCCTTGTGGCCCAAACTGATGATGATTTGAAGATTTTTGCCCCGAGATCCGAGCCATGGAGGAAGGAGATCTAAAAGCTGCTCTCTCCCATGTGCCTACATGAAGAATCTTTCTGGTTCTTCCTCCGGTTTCTTCTTCTTCGAGTAAAAAGTCAAATTTTGTTGAAGCTTCTGCACCGCGGAACACCAAAAACGTATCTCAACATCATAACAAAGCTCGTGGACTCACTTTGGGGAGTGAGTAAGGAGATACAGTGATCCCAAAGCTGAAGTATCGAATATTAAGAACGAGCTCAATGTGACGAAATCACGGAACAATCGATCTCTCGCTTCTCCCTCAACGGTTTTCGTCCCAAACGGCGGACCACGATTACACAAGTATGCACACTAGCAAGTCCAAGCTCATTGCGCAAGTTTGTTTCCCTCGAACTTAGGTGAGATCGAGGATATGCAAGTCCTCGCAGTGCAGTATCGGCAACATCATCATCAAGGTAAATCTCTGTGTTCTGGCAAAATTTGTGAGGTTATTTCATTAATTGATTACGGCTCGGATCTCAACCTCATATCAAAGCACATAATCCCTTCTAGATATTGGGACCACGTAGAAGAAGAAAGTCAGGGGATTAGGATGTAGAAATTAAAGTTTGAAGTTTCAAAGCCAGTCATGCTTTGATTCCAGTGTGTCAGCTTTCCTTAGCGTTTCGACATTCCGATAGATTGTATTTTGGGAAATGTATTTCTAGCGGTGAGCACATGGGTCTTTTAGATTTCTCGATAACTCTGCGGGGAATCTTCATTACATGTTTACGGTCAAAGATTTGAACTTCCTTATGTACTCCCAGAAATAGAATTTCACCCATGGTGCAAATAATGCAAGAAAAAGAGAAAAATTCAGGCTATACAGAAAAAGCTGAGCCAGAGCTTAAAGATCCATAAGAGGAGACTATGAGATGAAGACAATTAAGCTCTCAGAGGAATTCGAGAAAAAATTACTGAAATCCGAAAAAGAATTTGAAGATCGATTGTTGCTCGAAAGAGCCGAGTGCCATAGGGCATGGAGAGCGGCACGGCGATTGTTTGGCCCCTACAAGGAGGGAGTATGTTAGGAGGCCCTATGAGGTCAGAGCTATCCCTATGTACGTCAAGACAGAACGGCATGTCGAGATGAGATCGACGGCTTCTGCTAGAAGAGCTAATTGAGGAGAATCCGACGCAGCCCAGGGGCTTGCATGGACTGTATAAACAAAAGAAGTGAGCAAGTCGGAGGAGTTTACCGTCTAATGAAAGTGTAAGCCTGCGAACAATGTGTATGAGATGACACTTATCCAATCTCACTGAGAGATTTGATAAGAATAATATCGAGAGCCAAAGTGTTCTCAAAGTTTGATTTAGAAAAGTCGTTTCAGCGGTGCCATTAGCGAAGGTGACGAGATGGAAGAGCGCATTCGGTGTCCCTCACGGACATTATGAATGGAATGTTATGCCTTTTGATGCAGAGCATGCCCCATCAAAGATTCCAGGGAGCATGGATTCTATCTTCAAGCCCTATGCGGATTGGTTGCTTGCATACATTGATGATCTGCTAATATTTTTTAGAATTTAGTGACCATTTTGGACATTTGAAAATCTTTATGAAATTGGTCAAGAGGAATGGTCTTGTCCTAAGTAAAAAAGAAGATGGAGTTATACGGGCACAAAGATTAAGTTCTTAGAACATGAGATTGAAAATGGCAGTTGCTCGCGGCATCACGCCTTTGGAGTTTGCGAGATAAGTTCCTTGATGTCATTCTTGACAAAACCCGGTTAGCGAGAGGTTTTTAGGTGCCTCAATTATGCGAGCAATGTCCAAATTGTGCCATTGACGGATCTCGTTAAATCGGAGACTGCGAAAGAACCCTAAACCTTGGACCGACAAGCACACCCAAGCCGCTGAGAGAAATAAAAAGTCTAAGGTAAATTGCGCATTCTAATGTTGTCGATGATAATGCTTATAAAATTGTTGAAACAGAGATGCCATCAATGTTGGTTGGGGAGGTGTGCTACAAAAACAAAGCCAAAGAAAGAAGACCCGAAAAGACAGGTTGTTCTATTCGCCTCTACGGGTACGGAGCAAAGCTGAGGGGCAAACTATGCTCCTATTGAGAAAAGAGGTAAAAGCGACTGGTATTTTTTAAGTAAGTTTCTCATTCCATTTGCAAAGTAAGTATTTTCTACGCCTCGGGGACTGATCAAAAGCTCCGGAAAAGTTTTGTCAGAAATTAAGAACTCAAGATGCAAAGTTTGCAAGATGGCAAGCCCTTTTTGCATACTTTTTAGTTTTGAAGTTGAGCATATTAGAGGTTACGATAATTGCATTCCAGGACTTTTTAGCGGAGAATACTTCCGACGATCAAGAACGAGAGAATGACGATGTAGAGCAAAGTTCAATTTAATTGTTTTGTCATTCTATCTGAATGGAATCAAGCCTATAGAGAAGAGCTCGGATATATTAGCGATGATGAGCACAGCTGTTTTGCTTATGCGAGAAAAATGGAGGCCAACTTGATCTCAAAACACTCAAGTGTTAGATGGAAATTTGCGAGTCACACGATTCATGACACTTGGTCCCCGAGCGGAAGGTGTACCCAAACAGGTAATAGGTGGATACATGAGAAAATGTATTCACACGGCATAGGCGACTTTGCACCCTCACATGAAGGTGGAGATCCCTCTCGCGAAGATTTTTGGGACTGTATGTCATTTCTGCAGTGGCGATAAGCGAGTCTGAAAGAATAGTATAAATCCTATGTAATAAACAGTCGAGAAAAATCAGCACATATACCCATGGCAAATTCATTTGTCATGGCCGCATGACGACAAAGCTTATTTTCTACATGCCATTTACAATTTTGCGAGTTACGAAGAGCGTAGTGGGATCTCCTTAACAAAGATGGACCAGAGAATGACCCACTACAAAAAGCTTAAATTTGCGACATGGATAAATGGGGAGAGAATCGCAAATTCATGGCTAACAAATTGGTAGGTGGCATTATGGGGTTAGTCCTTATAGCATTGGGATCAGCTTTGTTATCAAACATATCATAGACATTTTTGTGATGATTGTCTTGTAGGATCACTGTGGCGAGTGTTTTCATTATCCTTGTAAAGCTCGTGGAGAACTTGCAGCGTCTAGAACATAATATGCACATGAAAATGCATCATCGGTGGCTAGTCATGACAAAGATTAAGCACCGAGATAGTGCTTAATAAACCCATGATCGTCGAGAAGAATCTACACAAGAGGCATGGGATGATGAGTTCTATCATCTGGGATATCCCAGGTGTCGGGATCTCGGATGAACCTGTGATGAGAATCAATCATGGTGGTCCTCGGGAGCCCCACTCATGAAAAGGTTTTCCCTATGTACATATGATACCTAGTCACGGGTTCATTGTGACGTGAGCTTTTTCTCTTGGACTTTTTCCTACGTGCGGAAAAGTATGCAATGTGTATTTATTAAAGATTGATTCTGCGTGGGCCTTTGTAAGGTATCCACGGTGTTCACGTGTCTTGCACTTTAATTTGTCACACACAGCTGAGATCTCCCGTCTGAGATGTCACCCCTCGTGTTACCCGAAAACAATGATCTTACGCAAGTGTCATGAATCTAATGATGCACGATAATGTTTATCCCCCTCTCATTCCTATATAAGGAGGTAAGGTTCATTTGTTGGCATCGGTTGTTTGAGTCTTGTGTGTTGTGTTTGAGTCGAGTAGTTTCTCCACTTCTGCGTCACGCTATCTGAGCGATATGCTGGGCATCACGGAGTTCATTACTCACAGGTCCTTAGGTGAAGTGAGAAGCTCAGCACTGTTCCATGTGACGGGGAAAGAACCTAAAGTGGCCACTTCATTAGTGAGTCTTTATATTTTTATGTACGTGCGTAGAGTCATAAAACTGCGAGACGGAGTACGCCAACTCGGCCGAGGGAAGCCTCTGGTAATGATCCTTCATTCGTGAAGATCATAAGTCCGGTCGCGTGCTGAAGGTCAATCTCGATACGAGAGAATCCATTGTAATCGATTGTGAAGCATTCTGGTGAGAAGAGAGAATACTTTCATCTTGATTTTCCGCATTATTATCTGCGTGCGTATATTTGTCATCAAGATGCCTGCTTTGCTATAAAAGTTCGCCATAAGTTCGGCCGGAGTTCGCGAGTGCTACGGATCGCTAAGGCCGTTTGAGCGTGGAGAGCCGTGTGGTAGGCCGCTAGGAGTGTGAAGACACAAGTAGGTTCATACGGGTTCATAGTTGGGTTCATAACAAAGCGAGTGTTCGAAGAAACTTAACAAGGCCAAGTCGGTTGGTTGACGACGCTAAAGCGAAGCTTTTGAGAAGCCTCTTGCTAGAAATTGAGCACATATCATTTAACATTATGGTGGAGGCATTAATTCCAAAGTTTATGAACATATATGGTGGAGCATTACGCAACATATGGGTAGCATTACATTTTAATAAACCTATGGTTCCACCATTCGAATACGTAATAAACGTTGGAGGCATATTATAACCATATGTGGTGTTTAACATTATGGTGGAGGCATTAATTCCAAAGTTTATGAACATATGGTGGAGCATTACGTAACATATGGTAGCATTACATTTAATAAACCTATGGTTCCACCAACGTTGGAGGCATATTATAACCATATGTGGTGTTGGAGACATTAATTAAAATGTGGGTGTGTATTATTATAATATGGCAAAAGTCAAGTTTAATATAGTTGTGTATATTCGCTTTAGGGACAAAAACATGTGTGGGAAAGGTCGGGGTTCGATCCGTGACCTCCCCTCTCTACTACCACTTTCAAGCAAAGCACCACCACCATAAGAATTGAAATGCTAAGCATGGATTTTCTATTTGGAGCCGTGTGCGAACTAGATGGAAGAGCATAGAGGGCTAGCCTCGCCTTCCACATGACCCTCTCATAAGACCGAGTCTTAAGCGCCCCACTAATTTCATATTAGTGCGTATTTAACACACTTATATCTTAATTAACCGCACTTATGCCGGTGGTGACAATTTTAGTGGTCCCTCAATTTCGACAAAGTTGCTAGATTTAACTCCAATTAACTCCAGTTTGCCGGATTTGGTGGAGTTTTTTAGTGAAAACTTTAATGAGGCCTATCTTGGTCAATTTTTCAACCAATGTTTGCTCAAGGATAGCCATTATTAGCATATTGACATGCTTTGAATCCATTGGAATGGCTTGTAGAGGTAGAGCTCATCTACAAGTGTTTTTGGGTCACTTGAAGAATTTTGAAGCTAGGACACCGAGAGGGAAGGCCAGTGCCCAAATCAACTAAAGGCCAAATGAAGTTAATTAATAGTCGATTTTTTATGTATTTTATTCTCTGAATACAGTGGTACAATTTATAGAGGCGTTGGATCACATCAAAGGTGTTTTTGTCACTTTGGAGATTAAAACAAGCCCATAGCCACCGAGGTTGGAGGTCAAGCCTAGAGATGCGTAACCAAATTCAAAGGTTGAATAGTCATTTTTGGGGTATTTGAGTGTTCGAAGGCAGATGGAATAGTCATAAAAACCATTGGAGAAATATCGGTGCTTGTAATCAGAAATTTTACTCATAATCCGAAAGGGCCTAACTAGTTAAAGCGAGTCCAGTGTAGATGTAGCTAGGAGGGGTGAAATCCATTATCATCCATTGTGTTATGTGATTATTGTGAGTTATATTTCGAGTGTTTAATTTTATGTATATGAGTTTTTAATTATTAATTAACTCATAATTTGATCATCAAAGACACATGAAACTTGACACTTTAACCCCTTCCTGAAATGAGTTACATGAGACGATCCTTAATCACATTTTTAATATTGATGAGGGAGCTTGCATAGAAATAACAAGTTTTTCCATATTAATATCAAAGATTCATATATTATTTTGATTGAGTAGCTACAGAAATGGTCATACCACTCATGAAAATGCGAGATATTCTAGATGTAAAGGTTGAGGTTGATCGTACCATTTGTATTTGCTATGATGGAAAGGGTTCTTCAAAAACAAGCTGATGTTCCTGGTGTGCCTTTTAGAAGAAGAGTAACCTTGATGACACGAGAAAATCCTTGGTGTAATGATCATCATCATTGATAAGACAAGGATATTTAGCTTTCATTTAGACGCATCATCAACAAACGACTTAGAAGAATCTTGTTTAGGGGTATCTTGTTTATCTTTTTCCTTTTCCCATTTTTCTTGCCTTTCGAGGATGCGTTTGTGGTAGAATGGACAACGTTTACCTCAGAAGGTTTGACTAGGATTTTTGGAATCATTTGCAAGAGCGGAAGGTGTAGTGGTTGGTGTAAAATTAGGATTCGAAGATGTGAGAGTATTATTAGCATGTTGAGCCATGGCCCGAAATAACACCATCAATAGGAGGTATATCGTAGGGTTTGTGAAGAATAAGGATCTATTTAAGGTCGTGGGGCATTAGGTAGAGATCATACAATAGTGCACGGACAGAATAGACTGGGATCCAAGTCTGCGGGAATACGCGATGGCTTATTCTTCGGATCACACAACCACCCATAACGATGTCTTTGGTGATTTGCGGAATGAATGGTTTTGTAAACCATTCGAGTTACAATTCTGACCGGAAATTTTAAACTTAATAAGATGTCGTATTCATCTCCATTCATGGATTTTAATCGGAGATATGAGTAGCATTCGTCTATTTCAAAGACGTTAAGAGATGGATGCGGTTTCATGCAGGACGAGATAATTGAAAATGAGTAAGAAAGGCTATGGCTACGAGATGAAATCATGAAATATGTTGTGAGGAAGTTCAATATACCATTTGGCTATAGCGTCCGTTAACATGCGCTAGAAAATACACAATCAAATTGAGTCATCGAACCAAGAGTTAGAGGAGCTACAAATGGTATTTCATACTCAAGTGATTGGGGGTATTATCCATACTTACATTCAAATTTAGGACAATCTCCCGGGAATCATGGTTGGAATGCAAGGCCAATACATCATATGTTAGCATTGGGTCATTTGTAAGCCTTGACACATCCGGAAGTTCCAACGTAGCCGGGAATGAAAGCGAGGATTATAAGGAGTAATTACCCATTTCGAGTTCTAACCTTGTTATTACTAGTTCTACCCCCATTGGGGTTGATTTTTACCATAAGGACCATATTTCCCCCATTGTTTGTCTGAAAATGTATTTATTGTTGGTAAGGACATTGTTGAGGCCAAAGGTTCTTGATAGAGTCCATGTTGTAATTGTTGTTGCGGTTGTTGGTCATGATAAATCCCTTTGTTGCAACGTCTTTTTTAGGATAAGGTCCTTGTTGGACACAAAGGCCCTTTTTTTACGTAAGGTCCTTGTTGGGTTTTACTGTGGTACATAACACTAGGTCAAAGAAGGTAAATCCGAGATTGATCTGGGGAGGGTTAGGACCATATTGCATTTGAGGACTAGATTGTTGATTAATCGAAACACCCAACAATGGATTTTGAGGTTGTTGGACATACTTTTTGTTGAATGTTCGAATGTTGAACATATTGTTGTTGAACATTCGATTGTTGAAACGCATCGATTGTTGGATATGGCGTCATTGAATATACGATGTGCTGAATATGGGGTTAGTGAACATACGATTGATGAATGTGGGTTTGTCTGATAAACAAGTTGAATTGAAGAAGGGTGACCACCTTGTAAAGAGAAACCATGACGGAACTTGACATTATGGATGAAAGTAAGTTCCACATAGGATTTTATATAGGTTTTTCCCACCCCCAATGTAGTTCCATAGTTCATGTTACCCCCTCTAAAAATGGGAGGTACATATAAAGAATGTGATTCGGGGAATGGATGAAAGCGTAATGAATTTTCCACTCACGGGAAGAGCAAACAATATGACAATAGATATGGTTAAAGTAGTAGAAGATCCAGCCAGCAGGCGACATTTGACCCATGGCGATTGTGAGGTTGATCGAAGGTTACCGAAAGCTTTGTAGCTATGTTTAAGAAAAACAAGGTAGAAGTTGGAGGCTAATACCAGACGACTAGATGAGATTGGCAGAAAAATGATTTTTCCCAAGAAGTATAGAAATAAGGCTTTCGAGGAGTAGTGTAACCCGGTGGGGAGCATAGCCACAGCACATGCCCGCGAGAAGATACATTTGTTCCACGTCCTAAATCATAGGAGACGAAACATAGGGAAAAAATTCGGGAGGGGAACATCGATTCGGAGTTAACCCGGAGGTGTGAGTCGCGAGAGTTTCCATCAGAGCATACTTATAGTACGGGTCCTGAGAGCGGAGCATTGTTTGTGTTTGATGCCATATGTGAGCGGAAACAAATGTTGAAAATTAGTCAGGTATATGATGGGAGAAGCGACCGAAAGGAACATTGGGATTGCGAAAAGGACTATATGGATACCCGAGGTGATATCACGAGTATGGATCAAAGAGAGGATTAGGAGGAAATACCATAAAGCGTAGCGGCGGGTTTAGGAATTTCCGACTAAATATCCTTAGACGACGAAAGCCACTTGTTGGGTGGTGTTCGAGAAGAGAGTGGTTGAATACTTGGGATAATTCCAAAGTTAAAAATCATCTGGCAGGCTGAGAGGCCTAGGCTCAAAATGCGGAGAATCTTAGGATGGATTCCTTATGTTTCTTGAGATGAGGTGAAGGTGGATTCGACATGTGGCACGAGAGAGGACTTAGAGGTTCAGCCATGATGACCTCGAAAATCAATCGAGGGTATGTGAATTGTTTTTAACTTTGGAATTTACAATTAACAAGTCGCGATGATGGAAAAAGGAGTACTACACGGGTAGGATGTTTTCTTGGATAGTAAATTTTTAGAATTTAACTACATAAAAAGGATAATCTGATGAAAAATGTACCAAGCAACCATAAGTGCTAGCAATATACACCTTGGTGAACCAAGAACTTAACTTATGACAACCAATCTACCTAAATGTTGTGTTCGTGTATCAAGGTTTACAAGGAGGAGTCGACTTGAGTTACCTATGGTGAGGATACTCAACCTAGTGGGGTCTCCCAAAATATACTTGATGAGTACGTGGGGAGCTCAATCCATGGTGTCATTGTCTAATGTACCGTAATCATTTGATGAGAACGTCCCATGCTATACTTACCATACGTGGAGACATAGTCACTATATAATTTTGTATAGTGGGATGTAATATCTCTGGGATGCAACACGGGTTGTTAGCGAGGCTCTGTTGTGTTTCACGATGTTGGGCTCACGTCTCTAGCCCCATAACTCTAAATTTTTGTGTTAAGTTCCAAATTATCCTTAGGTTAATTGAGGTGAAATTTTAATGTCTATATGAAATTAAGTTTTGATTTTTTGGCTTTCGAAACGCGATGTCCTTGAAAGAACGCCTAAGATGCGACTATATGAGAAAAGGATTCTTTTTCTTTCAATGAAAGCTAAACTAAGAAGGGAAGAGATTGCAAACAATGATGCATACGACAATAATGCAACAAAACAAAATGCAACTAGCTTTCGCTTTTCACTTTTTGAAATGCAGAATTCTAAAAGCTAAACACAATTTCACTTTCACTATCCCAAACCCAACTTTTCAAAAAGTAAAAGATTTCTACTTTCGCTAAAGATGCACTTATATGAATTTGTTTTTATTTTCAATTTGAATGATGAAATGCAATTAATGCACCCTTTAGCTTTCAATTGTGCAGAAGAATTCTGATCTATTTCCAATAATGAATTTCAAAAGAGAAAACTTTTCCATGCAAGTAATCTAACACACTTAAGATGAAAAATAATTTTTGAGGTGAAAACCCAATAAATGCAACACTCAATTTCTTAGTGAATGCAAAAAAGGTTACCGTTCTATATAGGAGAATCATTATTTCTTAAATGATACAAGTAGTAAATTGATATTTTAATTGACCTAAAACATAAAATGCCCAATCAAAACATAAAACTTACCACTTCGTCCATAAAGGCCCGATTTTGCATCCTACGAAAGAGGCAGAAACCACTCCAAAGCAAAGATAACGCAATCCAAATCAAAGAAAAAAATTCAAGGATCAAGACACACTAAGTTTTTTTCGGAGAAGAGACTAAAACAATCTCCACTTTCTAAAGTTCCAATGCGGACCTCCAATTAAGACGATGATCTTATGCAGCACTGAGTTGTTTTTGAAAAAATTGGCGGTGATTTGGAGTGCTCACTGTAGCGTCTTCAAAAAGTGCACCGAGATGGAAATTATGGAAAATAAAATAAAATATAAAGAAAAAAACTTTGAGACCTAGCCACGCTTAATGACTTGAGTTGCAATTCAAAATACGGACGAAAAACAAGCCACACAAGGGGGTCGTTCGGTGAGTTGACCAAATTGACGCGAGAAACAAATATGTAGAAGTGGATGAAAGAGGTCTGGAGCTTCCCTAAGCGGAGTTGCGATTTGTCCGCCATGAGTCTCTTCTTCTAAAAAGAAGTGATCCTTCTAGCAATGAGTGGTGTTACATCGTCGATTTGGGCATCACTCCTAAAACTTAGATCGGTACAAACAAGGTCTATCATACCCTACGTCGGTTTTCAACTTGCCTTAAACAAGTCATCCCATTCTTGGTTTTTATCCATGAGAAAGATTTCATTTCTTGAAAGTCTAGGCGGAAATGCTCATTGAGCCACCAACACACCACTAGACTGCGGTAAGTTCTTTGCGAGCACTTACTCCCATGCTTGAGCGGCGTTCTGCGGAGACCTGCACCTAGGCCCACTTTCAACGAGTGCATTTGGTCGACTTTGAGCGACTTGTTCAAACTGATTCCGATCTTCCCAATTCTGAGTGGCTTCTAAAAGTGGTTCCGCATTCACTCATGCTATCGAGTAACTTCGAACATGAGCTGACCTTGGAGCAGTACATCACTTATCCTCTTATCCCATTGAAGCAAGGAAACCTGCCTCATGCATTTATGGAAAATCCATTCGACTGACCAATTAATGCCAAACTACCCTCATTTCCTACAATTGAAGCGTCGATCATGGTGAAAAAGGAGTTACTGGAGATTTGTGATGACAGTTATACTGGTGAGATTATAGCTCTTTAGAGGTGTTGTTTTCAAGTAATGTTATATGCTGCGATGTGATGAGGATGGGCTAGTAGAACGGAGCAAGTTGACATCGAATCGATCCAAGCTTTGTAAATTCTCCTCCTATCTTATAATAAAGATATTTGTTATTTTCCCAATACATGTATTCATGATTTTATATATGTAACTTTTCAAATAAAATCAATTCAGATTGATTAAGATGAATAGATCGGATGCCTTTACTGTCGTTTTTTTCTTCTATTAGTAATTGGGGTTACCAATCAAACGAGAGTTTGGTTCGATTGGGAGCAGCAGGAGAGGCGACAAAAGGAGGCGAGACAATAGCGAAGGATCATGAGCGAGGTGTTGTTCTCTTATCTATTTATCTTAAGGAAAAGGTCAAGTGTCTTTCATGTGTTGTTACTAGTGCACCCACCACACTTGGGGAAACTTATCTATCCATAGGTTTTGATTTTGTGAAACAAATTGGCATACAATTTGTCTATGGTTTTGTCTAAGCCTAGGTTACCACTCTTTATACGGAACCTACTATGGTGCCTCCTCTAGTCCATGGAATTTGTCCATGTCGTCATCTAGAATTTTATCTCCCGGTTCCTTTGTTACGAGTGCACAGAACGAAGCTGATCCTTTATTTACATCTTCAACTCAATATCGAAAGTCGGGTCCATTCGACTACACGTCCATCTTATCAGTTTCTACTAGACTCCCACCATATGAAGCTCGGTATGCTCAAAAATATTATACTCCATATGATGGGGGAGAACCCATGGTCACCCAATATGGTAGTACTCCATCGTCTTTAGGTCAATCTTATGTTGGAATGCTGTTTTCCAGTTGGCAACCTACCTTTCTTGTTCGATCACAAACAATTGTGTACTCATATCAACCGGTTCAACCTATTCCATCCGACCTACTACGCCCTGTTATTACTCCCTAGCTCTATTTACAAGCTCACTCGTCATATCTCGATTCCCTCTTAAGTGAGTCCTTCAACCCTTTACCCTCGAGTTTCGAGTCTATAGACTCTGCCTCCCCAAGCTGGTTTTTACAACAACCATCGTGTTGAGAATTCCTCTACCATAGGTTATTTTACCCTTGTATGGGATATCATAGGCTTCTACCGGTATACGAGTATTCACAGCCGGTCCCAACCTATTCTAGTTTAGGTTATAATCTTGGTGGGAAACAATCGTATTATCAAATCTTGTGGCGGCCATAACCTCCTCCTCCATCACATCCACAGCAACAATTCCAACGGTATCAAACTTATCCTGGAATTGGTCGACAAGCCTATGTTGGGATTGCTCAACAACAAGCTTATCCAGGTTTAGTTCAATAGGCCTATCAAGGGTATGGTAAAAACAATTACCCCTATTAGAGGTCACCAGCAGTAGATTCCTTGTCTTTGGTGCACAATGGCCTATTCGTAGGCAATTCCATCTTACTGCAATTTACATCAACCCGATCTAAAATGATAATGTTGCAACCCTAGAGTTACACGATTTAAACCAAATCACTAATGATCCCATTCATTAGTCACCTTGGTGGTACGGTGATTCCTCATAAATTACCCTTTCGATATTCGAAATTCAATGGAAATCCTGGAGAAGATCCATCTACGCACATTATGACTTATCATTTATGGTGTTCCTCAAACTCCTTGAATGATGATTACGTTAGACTTCTGTATTTTCCGATGAATGCTCCTCGGTACAACTGCAAAAAGTGGTATATTGAATTACCACGAGCTTTTTTTGATAACTTCACGTCTTTGGCCACTACTTTTCTAACCCACTTCTAGTTACCCATCATATATGAAACTGGAATGGAACTTTTGACCAACTTTAAACAAATGACTTCTACTCACATATTAGATCACATACATGAGTGGCGTCGTCATCGTCGAATGGTTAAAACCTTTATTCGGATCAACATTTTAGTTGAGTGTTTTATAAAGTCCTTGTTGCCATCCATCACGAGACGTGGCCAAATGCGGTGTTGTCAACAAAAGAGCAAGTAATTTCTCATGCCCGATTATTTGGATTTGATTTATACTCGGTCACGGCACGCTCATATGAAAAAGATTATGAATGCACCATGACCAAATTTTTATTGTTCCTCCTCCTCCATCTAGTAAGGACTCGCATGTCGGCAATGGTGTGATTGGTTCTGCACATCACTCGACGACAATTCAACCATATGTTTCCACACTTGTTGTGTCCAATCAAAACCCCCTGTTACATTTGATCTTGCATCTTCTTCCAAAATACATGTCGTGTCATGCGACGAGGAAAAAAGTGACAAGCAACTCGGAAGTAAGAAGAAAGGGAAAGTCTAAGAAAAAACAAAATTCACTCCCGAGCGGGAAAAATCATGTGATACATCTGGTACTTCTGAGCAACCTCGTTACCCCTGTTTGATATGTAATGAGGAGAATTTTACGCGAGAATGTCCTCAACTGCTCGGAAGTCTCGAAACTTCTTAAGACTTCTCTTGCATACTGTTGTGTTGTCGAGATCCCTTTTCCAAATCCGGAAAACACATATGGTTGCTACGAGATCCGCTTCTAATTCACAAGTGCTTATGTTATCCGTCAATAAGCCCAAAGCGATGTTTTGGTGTCCACTCGAGTAAATATTACGATAATCCTCTTCCGTAGTCGAATATTCGGGCTACGGATCAACCTACTACTTTAGACTTCAACTTTGTCCGATTCAATTATGCATCTATTATTCATGAGTTAAACAAATAAAGCTGCCAAAGAGAGTCATTCATAAATCGACTTTCAACCCTCGAGCTGCGTGTGGGTCAAAATTATAACATAGTCGAAGATACGGCTTGAGTGTTGGAACAAGGTCTCCTACAAAAGCCGGCATAATCTGGTCCATTTTGTATATTTTTTATTATATTTAGTCTAATGCGGGGGTTTTGGGGTGGGTCAAAGCCCCTAATGCATTGTAGCGGGTCAAGGGTAGATCGAGAGTACGCAAACCACGGTTGTGGACCATTGGATGCATAGGCTAAAGTAGTATAAATAGTTGAGCCTTTTTGAGTCAATAGGTAGAGAATGAATAGAGATTGATGCGAAAATATGAACTATTAGATACGTTAGGGTTGGTTGGGTAAGGACTCCCTGCTAGTTGTGTGTGCGAAGATCTTTCGATCTATTTGTGTGCGGACCCTGTTGTCGTGTGCGGGGTTGGGTTTTGGGTATTATAAGTAGATTTGAAGGATTAATGAATACATGGAAAGGTTGTTGAAATATCACGAATCTATTGGAATTACTGCGATGTGAATCTATGATATCGATTAACGATGTATGCTTATATTTTATTGATTTAAGTTGCGAAAAGTAGCTGTGTTATTTGTTTATGCTACGATGCGGATCTGTTTTGTTACACTTTATGCAAGAATACCTGTGATAAGCTTGCATTAATGTTCTATAAGTTTATGATTTCGTTGAGCTAGTGTGATTATAATTGGTATTGCGCACGTGGATGCGAAGGGTATCGGTAGATTTCGGGCTCTGTGATATAAGATACGGTAATTATAAAGTTGATTGCAGCTGCGCTTGACTTACCTACTCCCTCTCGGGGGTGCGGAAACACAGTTCAGCACCCTCCCATACTGCTTCGGGTGAGACTTTGGCTACGCATAGCGGGGTCACTCTCGAAAAGGGACGGTAGTATAGGGGTTTGTTGGCAAACCTTAACCTCCCTAACCTAGGGTCGAAGACCCCTCAAGCCAACAAATGGTTCCATTGCGGGGACCGGGGAGGATTTAGAGAGAGGGATTGGGTAATGGCTAAGGCCGTATTGGAAACCTAAAAGAAAAAGAAATTGATGAATGGTTTTGAACAACAAGTTCGAGAATTCGCAGATAAAAGAAAACGCAATAAGAATTTGACCACCGAAGAGTGGAAGAATAAGTATATTTTCACGGAGATCTACGAGATCTTCTTTGTGACAATTGCGATCAAGCTCCAAGAGTGGCTCGCAAGGTTGGTCAAATTTTAGAAGTGTTGGAAAGACGAGCGGGTCACACAGTGGACCCCGGAATTGTATCCGAGCGGATAGAAAGGCTGATAATGCCATCACTCGCACGGTGGATCACTTCGTGTGGATAATGTGCTAGGAGGGTTTATGACGAGTTTTCCATTGATCAATTCATCTCCTATTTTGAAGCAAAGCGACGATTTTTTAAGGGTTTTCGGGGTAAGTTTCTAAAAAAATTTGCTCGTCTGCGATTAAGATCTTATTGTGCAGAAAAGTATCTTGTGTATCCATACCAAGTGAATGAGCTCCGATCAAAGTGAGGGGTACAACACGCAGTGGTAAGTACTACTGAGAACTAATCGAGAGGGAGATCGATGCATACATGGTCCAATGACCAATTTTGTTGCGCATATCCTCCATCAACACCACCTTTGAATCCTCGTAAGGGGTAAGAACTCACCTCCGCCACCATCGGAAGATGATATGGCTTCCAGATGAAGTTACCCACCTTCGAGGTTGTGGGAGATGAAGACATGGGATCGGTTACGGTTTGTCGCAGGGATCGGTATGGGCTTGCATAGAATGCATAGCTAGTGATGTGGTGAAAAGGGCACAAATATCCCTTGCCTTTGAAGGAAGAGCCTTGAACTGGTACATAGGGATACATCGGCCAACATGAAAACACAACCATTGAAGAGATTAAGAATGCCTTGAAACAACGATTTCAAGAAGCCTAAGTCCTACTCTCAAATAGTGGTTGATATAAATGATTTCAAGCAAGGGCCTTACGATTCTGTGCGGGAGGTCAATCAACGATCTGAAGAAGGTGATCGAGAGAAGGAGGATTTAGGTATGATGACGGACATACACACGAGATGGTTCATCGCCATGTTGACTACCTCACTTGTGCGTACCTATGGGTCACCAAAATTTCGAATCATGGGAAAAAAGCCTTGGAGGTTTCTATGAAGTTAGAAGCTATGCCTAGAGATGAGACCCAGTCGGGGCGTCCAATGAGATCCGAGGACATCTGGAGGCGATGCACATGGAGATCCAAAAATCTGCGAAAGCGAGCGAGGAACGAGGCTAGCCCCGAAAGATCGTGCGTACGATGCGGGGGTGAATGGTCACACCAAGGATAATTGTCCTGCGCTAGCAGGACTACATGCGGATCGGGGGACCTAGCCCGAATTTGCGCCTAGGAAACTACGGGATCAAGTGGGCTAGCACTATGGTGTGATGATTGTCGCATTGCGGGGTTGCATGATACAAACCATTGCTCCCCGCCTTGCTGCGTATGTCCCGGAGGGTAAAGTAGCAATGGTGCGAGTTTCTGAGGGTCGGTGAGGGCATGATGAACAGAAACTTTGGACATATGATTTGATGATTGATCGAGGAAACTTATATAGAGTACAATTAGATCATGTGTCGCCAAGATCCCTCACAGCATAGGTGACTCCCGGCTGAGGGGCGGGGGAGAGGGGGCGAGGTGGAAGCGTGGGTCGGGAGATGAGGCCAACTAATGCTGTTATAGCTGTAGAGAATTTGGGCACTTTGCGAGGGATTTTCCGAACCCTACAAGGCAATCTTCGCAAATCGTACGGAGAGCAATTGGACCATGCAATTGAAGATTATCCAATATTAATAGCAAATATGTGCGGAGAAGCGACCAATACCTATGTAGAATATGTAGAGGGTTAAGGCTAAACTACGAGACAAAGCTCCAAGCATGAATTTCGTAACACGCGATGGAATGGCCACCACGAAGGGACCTACGGGAGAAGGCTGTCGTCTGAACCTGCGATCCGACAAGCGAGTTTGTCAAACAAGAAGGTTTGGACCTAAAAAAAGGAAAAAGAAACATTTTTTTCGTAGCTCACAAAGAATTTCTGACGAGGCGGAGAGGCATCTACTTGTCAGGCACTTGCAAATCTCAAGGCAGATGAGGGAGGTCAAACCCTTCTTGTGAGGCATGTATGAAGTTGTTGCGCAACCCCGAAAAGTCTGTGGAGAATATTTAGGCATTAATAGATAGCTGTGCGGCATGACCCTGAGCCTACCCCCGTAGATCGAGGATGTGCACAAAATATACATATATAAGAAACGCATCGGAGGGGAGATGCGGTTGACGGAAAGCACGAGATCGGTGACTACAAAATGGACCGGATTCACAGCTTTGTAGGAGATCCTGTTGATTCATCTGTTTATTCATGCCTTGGGACCAATTCCCCACTTGCATGGTATTTGGATGCGAGCTACATCGGCGCACTACCCATGCGGGAGACATTGAAGGATGAATTTTTCGGGGACATTTGGGTTAGTAGGTGGAATAGAGGCACTTGACACGACTACGCAGACATTGACACGGTAGTATGGGGTAAGTCACACCCATATGTCGGCCTTGAGGTGTTAACATGGGAGACGCGGATACAGGATATGATCAGCTACCATAACACTAGACCCTAAAGGAGTGTGAGGATGGTCCACGCATTGTCTACTGTCTCGGAATTGGAGGGGATGTGCCCAATTACTAGACCGCTCAAGGCTGCGAATGGGTAGCATTGAGACGCACCCTACGTTGGTTAAGATTGGGGATGCAGAGATATAGTAGTTGAAGTTATCATGACTCCTACAACAAGGAAACAGTGCGGTCGATCCTCGGACATGCGATGTTATTATAGAAAGTTCATTCGAAAATATGCACGATCACAACACCTACTGCGGAACTTGCTTATGAAGGATGTACGGTTACCGTTGGGATGTACGCATGTCGGGCGAAACATGTCTTTGGTTTTGAAGTACTCTAGGGTAAACAAAACCTGTGTTGGGGGAGGATGCGTAGGAGATGTGGGTAGTTAATCCAAGCGTAGCAAACGGTATGCTGAGCGCATGGGAGGTGCGAAAACTATCTGGTTGGAGCAATGAAAAATCTGGTAAACAACAAAATTTACTGTTGAAAGGAGAAACATGTGGCATTTAATGAGGCGAAATTTGGGGATTTTTACCGTTTACACGATGGTAAGTTCCGGGGAGAAGTTTTCCCTATCGTTGGTCGATCACAAGAACTATAGGAGGGCGGGATAGCTCGGACAAGGGTTTTGTGCTATGTGAATAGCTTGTACTTGTCGTTTGTCTCGGATGAACTTATACTGTACGATTTTCTAGCCCTACCGGTATCCCTCCTCATGTTTGATCAACCTACTCCTTCGACGGTAGCCACCCGAAATTGGAATTCATCTTCCACGCTAGGATGACAACCACTAATCTAGCGAAGCATCGACACCGGTATCTTCGGGGGGAACAAGAAACGAAGGAAGTGGTGGCAAATTGAATCCGGGACCGAAGACATTATCTCCACGCCAGGGACCCCGTGACCAAGAAGGGGAAAGGAAAAAAGCGTCGAGGGCTCGGGAAAAGCCCCCCAAACACTGTGAAATGGGCGGGAGGGAAGCCCGGGACTTCCCCGAGAAATGTCAAATCCCTGCGAGCGACTCCTCGGGCTTTCGGTGCGCGCGAGAGGAGGCCCATCGTCGACTTCGTCAGCTGGTTACCTCCCTTTGTCTGACCGCGAAGACCCTCGATGCGCACACCTAAGAACCTTGATGGCTTGATCACCTATCTGCAGACGCCACTGACCCCGGGAGAGGTCTCGGTCCTTAGCAACCCTTGTTGAGGACTCCACGAAGTTCAAATTTGATGACCACGACTTGGAAAATTTTGAAGCCTTCCACAGAGTTGGCCCCCAGAGTTGTACTTTGACATGATCTATGCGAATGATGGGGTCATATTTGTTCCCAAACACCTGGGTACGTGGGTTGGCTAGATCGGGCTCCTGAACCCTGTCGCGGATGCCCCATTTTGGCCACTGCAACGTCATGAATCGGGTGGCTCGGCAATTTGTCTCGCCCGATTCACGATGGTTGCTTGTGGATTTCGAGGACGAAAATCCCCCATTGATCATTGCGTTTGGTTCAAATAATTGCTAGCCTTCCCATGAAAGGACCACACCCTCTTTGGAACGCGGTGGCCAACAAAATGCTCTGAGGAGGTGCGAGCCTAGCGACGTCTGTCGAGCGTCATCAGGGGCATATCATGCGAGGGTGCTCAACTACTAGAAACTACCATGCGGCTATGGACCAAGGTCCAATGTGATCCTCTCCTCTGGGAAATAACCTAGGCCACTGCGCAGTAAAAAGGAGATGTTTGAAACATTGGAAGCCACCACTGCCCACGTTGGTTCTTGCTCAACGCTTAGCATGACTACAAAACCAGCCAAGACCTCCAGCGGAGATAGAAGAGCTTTGACGAGAAAAAGAAGGCCCTCAACGGCGCCTGAAGCCTTGGCTGTCGATGCCCTCAAACTATCGTAGGATGTTGATGTGGGTCGTGAAGACGGCTCAACCCAGGACTACGGGAAAGTGTCACTGCTGCGACGGAAGGCCCGATTTCACGAGAGATTTGTTGACATCGCCCCGCGAATGTTTCGCCCAGAGCGAAAGCCATGATGCCCCCATTTGCGAAGCGATCAAGCCGTTGTAGAGTGTAGGTGGAGACCCCCACCATCTCGGTGACTCAGGGACGATTCACAAGGTTGTGTTGGGGGATCGTTGGAACAGGGTCTCCTACAAAGTCTGTGAATCTAGTCCATTTTGTATATTTTATTATATTTAGTCTAACACGAGGATTTTGGGGTGGGTCAAAGCCCCTAATGCATGTAAGCGGAGTCGAGGGTAGACCAGAGTCGCGAAACCACGGTTTGTGGACCATTGGATGCGTAGGCTAAAGATAGTATAAATAGTTGAGTCCTTTTTGAGTCGATAGGTAGAGAATGAATAGAGATTGATGCGAAATACAAACTATTAGATCCATTAGGGTTGGTTGGGTAAGGACTCCTACTGTCGTGTGCACGGAGATCCTCAATCTGCTTTGTGTCGGACCACTATTTCTGTGTGAGAAGGTTGGGTTTTGGTTATTGTAAGTAGATACTGAAGGATTAATGAATACGAAAGGTCGTTGAAATATCTGAATCTATTGGAATTCTTGTTGATGTAGATACTGTGATATCTGATTAAGGATGTATGCTTACATGTTATTGATTTAAGTCGTGAAAGTAACTGATGTTATTTGTTTATGCTACTGATCTAGATGCGATTACTGTATACTTTATGCAAAGAAATACTGTGATAAACTGCGTTAATGTTCTATAAGTTTATGATCTATTATTTACTGTGATTATAATTGGTATTAAGCACGTGGATGCGAAGAGTATCGAGTAGATCTGGGCTTTCGTGATATAAGATGCGGTAATTATAAAGTTGATCGCGGCTCTGCTTGACTTACCTACACTCTCCCGGGTGTGGAACCACTGGGTTCTAGCAACCTCCTCATACTGCTTCGGGTGAGACTTTGGCCCTGCAGTCAAGCGCGTCCGCGCAAAGGGCTAGTAGTGTAGGGGTTTGTTGGCAAACCCTAACCTCACGAACACAGGGTTGGGACCCCTTGAGCCAAAAACTCGGTCACCTTTCTGCTATGTTGATGCTTTGAGGTTCTTGTAATTGTCCCTCCCAAAAAGCACACATTTTTTGTCGCAAATTGGTGGAATCGATCCCACGGACTCTAATCTCGTAGTCTTTAACCATGCGAGGCTATGTGCCACAATTATCAACACAATTAGCATTTTTTATCCAAGTAAATGTCATGAATCACCTCATTCATCGAGACTATTATTGATGAAGGTGCATCTACTTGTATCATGTCTATGAACTATTGGAAGTCACTTGGCTCACCACATTTATCACAATCACCTACGATGTTGAAATATTTTGACGGTCGTACATATAAGCCATGTGGAATTATCGATAACTTGTAAGTCGAAACTAGGGGGAAAAAATTGTTACTATTGAATTTGAGGTTGTTGACAAACCCCTTGACTACAATATCTTACTCGAAATACGGTGGGTTTGACGATGGCTATGGTTGTATCTACTTACTTTCGCATGGTCGCCTTCCCCCATAAAGGTGACATCACAGTAATCGATCAATTCACCTTCTTTTCCTCTAGTTCCCAGGCAACTAGAAGCATTCCGTTCGTTTACAGACCCCCACCATCTCTTCAAAATATTGGTGTAGAACTCTTTAAGGATTCTTCCCTAATGGGCACCTTTTCGTTACCGTCGCGACATCGGTAGAAACCACAAAAATAGAAGCATGCAATATGATATCTTTCCACTTCATCGATTTATGGAAGATTCCCAATGATTCATAGAATTGATAGGGTGATGAAATTATGCCACTAATTCTAATCGAGCTTTCACATAACAATCAATATTTTTTGGCTTGTGTGGCCAATCTTGATCCTTTGTGGCCGGCTTGTTTAGGTCAATCGTTCTTTGGATTATGGTACTTCTTTTGACCCCTTTTTCACGTATATTCTCAAATGATGAGAGAAATATGGAATCCATGAAGCTGAAGAAGAACCATGAGAAGATTCTCATCTCATTGATCCCATCTATCTATATTACATTGAAGATAGTCTAATTGAGCTATATCGCTCTACAATCATTGATTTCTTTACGTATTCCATTTCTATCCATGTCGTCGATTCTAAGCGAAACCTATCAAATATCGAAGAAAAAAAATTTCTATCGATATTTCAAACAAACCTAGTGTATTATAAAACATTCATGTCGGTGCGTCTTGTTTTAAATCTGAAACTTGACACTTACTATCTCTCTTTTCCATGAATTCAGCGATGTATTCACTTGGTCGTATGAGGAAATGCCAAGCATCGATTCCGGTATCGTTGAGCATGAGATTAAAATGTACCACGATGTCAAAGCTGGTACAACAACACCTCCATCCTATTTCTCCTAAGAAGGTTGTTGCCATTAATGCGAGAGGTTGAAAAACGTTTGTGTGTTGGTTTCATTTACGTTGTTCCGCTTCCCAGATTGGGTTTCCAACGTTTTTCCTATCATGAAAGAAACAAGGGAAAATCAAAGTGTGTGTTGATTATTAGAGATGTTAATCATGCTTGTCCAAAGGACAACTATCCCACTCCATTTATCGACCAAATCATTGACGGATGTACCGGATGTGAAATATTTTGCTTCATGGATGGTCTTTTCTCGTTACAATCGGATCAATATTCTCCCCGGAAGACCAATATAAAACAACTTTTATTTGTCCCTGGGGTACATTCACTTATCGAAAACTCCCTTTTGGTTTGAATAATGTTGGGGAAACCTTTTTAGGGGGAAATGAATTACGCCTTCCATGACATCAAACACATTGTTCAACCTTATCCGGATGACTTACCTACGCATTCACGAAACAAGTTGACCACTGGTACATTTTGAGAGCCATATTTTTTACGATGTCGTTACTGCAAAAATACGCCTCAATCCACACAAATGTGTGTTTTGTGTCGGTCCGGTCATTTGCTTGGTTTTGTCATGTTGAAAGATGAAATTCAACTTGATCCCTTGAAGGTCCAAAGCCATTCTAGATTTGTCTGTGCCTTCCAACCTACTTCAATTACGAGAGACTCCAAGGGAAGGCTAAATTTCTAAGGAGATTCATTCCCAACTATGCCGAAATGGCTAAAGTATTTACTCCACTCTTGAAAAAGGGGACTCTATTTCATTGGGATGAGGTTGCGCAAGCTTCTTTTGATGCTCTTAAAGATACCCATATTCAAGCATCATTAATGTATCCCCCAAATTATCGAGAAATTATATGTTGTATCTCGTCACTGAGATACAACCATCGCCATGGTTTTAGTCCCAGGAAGAAGATGGAATTGAACATCTGATATATTATTTGAGTTGCAATCTCAATGATATGAAAGTTAAGTACACTTGATACGAGAAGCTCACTTTGGAAACCATTTAAGTTGTACAAAGATTTCGCCACTATATCTTGCTCTGGAAGACCATTTTCATTTCATATTGCAACCCTATGACATACAATCTGTCACGTCAATTGCTTTGGGGGAAATACTCAAAATGGATAGTCATTTTGTAGAAATTTTGATTTGGAATTCATTAAGTCCAAGTCAAATAAGTCTTTGGTTTTCATTGAGCTTATCCGCAACCTTCCCTCGAGTATGCACCCGAGTCTACATCGGAACCATCCATTCTAGATGAGTCTTTGTTTCGATTGCGTCATACGACTCGTGGTATGGAGATTTTTTCGATCTATCTCTAGACCCAAACTTTACTGACTGTTGGAACGAGGGTTCCTAGCCCTAATTTTGTCCAAGTTTTGTAATATTGTAATATTTGGTCTAGTGAAGGGGGTTTGGGGGTGGAGTCAAACCCCAATGGATTGTAATGGGTCAAAAGGGTAGACCTAGGGTCCGCAAACCATGGATTGCGGACCATAGGATAACGCGAGCTAAGGTACTATAAATAGATGGGTAGATCAAGTCTAGAGGTAGGCTAAGATTGATTGATGCTAATTGTGAAATGTTGAGATCTATTTTGGGATTGTAATTGGGTAAGGACTCGACTAGTTGTGTGCACGGAGATCCTCGGTCCTACTATGTGTGGACCTCGTTGGTTGTGTGCACGGGTTGGCATTGGGTATGTAAGTGGATTTTGAAGCTAATGAATGATAAATCTGTTTGATCACATCTCTATGTTATAGGCTGGTTATGTTCTTGATATTATAGTGATTTAGTTTTGTTGATCAATATTGATGCGCATGTGGATGTGAAGGTATTACTGAGATACGATTAGTAATAGTTGCTTATGCTATCTCGTGGTTTATGAACTTCTCATTACTGCAGGATGCATTGATAAAGGTTATGCGATAATATTTCTTACGCGCAAATATGATAGATCTTAACAAGGCCGCATCTATTAACTACTCTTTCTCTCAAGGTGTGGAAATTTGGTTCCAGCACCCTCCCATACTACTTCGTGTGAGACCTTGGCTTGTGCAGAAGGTAATTTCCAAAAGGGCCGATAGTATAGGGGTTTGTTGGAAAACCTTAAATACGAACCTAGGTGAGGACCCCTCAAGCCAACAAATGGTTTTGTTGCCGGGACCGGGAGCATTTTAAGAGAAATAGGGTAATTCCATGAGGTCGGTGGTGGCACTGAGAAGTTTCGAGCTTGAAGAGCTGGTTCGAGAAACATATCCAAGAACTTTTACTTTTAAAAGAGAATCGAAGTACAAGGTTGAATACTGAAGAGTGGAAAAACAAGTATATCTCTACTTGAAGTATATGATATTTTATTTGTAACCTTCGCACAAGAACTACGGGAGTGGTTAGTAAGGTTAGCGGAGTTCCGGACCTGTGGCAAGAATGATCGAGTTACGCGATGGACTCTTGAGAGTCGATCGTTGGAAAGTGCGATAATAAAATCACTCGATTTGTAGATCAGATAGATAGCGTTTTGGGAGGATTTGTAACGAAATTGATTTGATCAATTGTATCTTATTTGAGCTGGGTAGGTTCTTCAAAGGGTTCGGAGTTAATTTTTTGAAAATGTTGCCGCTACTAATTAAGATACTATTGTGTGAAAAATGGTGTGTTGTGCGGTCACACCACGTGAATGACCTACGATCAGATATGAAAGTACAACATGAAGTGGTAAATATTATAGGGTTAACCAAGAAGGGAGACGAGATCGGTATATAGTCCCCTAAGGGAGTCACCTACGCACATAGAAAACTAGTCCATCGAGCTAACCCACTATAAAATCCGCGAAAGGGAAAGAACTCTCCTACCCCACCACCACCATTGGAAGATGACATGGCCATGCACATGAAGCTACCTACCTTTTAGGGTGTGGGGGGACAAGGACATGGACCGATTTTGGTTCGTAGCGAGAATCAATATGGAATGAGCGAGAATGTTGCTAGCGATCGTTGTAAAAATGGCACAACTATCCCTAGCCTTTGAGGGAAGAGCCTTGGATTGGTTCATGGGGTACGTTGGCCGGCACTACGGATCCATAAATACAGAAATTAAGGATGCCTTAAAACAACGGTTTCGGAAAGCTGAAGTCCTACACTCAACTCGTGATCGACTTAAAATATTTCGACGGGGACCTACATAATCGGTATGGGAGGGTGATCAACGGCTAAAGAAAGTTATCAGGGATGGGGATTTTAAGTACGAAGATAGATGGCACAAAGAATGGTTCATTTCCATGTTATTACCACATACGCAAATCCCATGGGACTAATAGACGATTGATACACAAGAAAAGGCCCTAGAAATTTCCATGAAGCTAGAAAGTTGCGTCCAAGGGATGATGCCCAGTTTTGGGGTGCGGGCAGATCTAGGGGCTAGTTGGAGGCAATGCACCTGGAAATTCAAAATCTACAAAAAGAACCCGGGGAAAAGAAGCCATCACAGACATATGGTGCATACGGTGCGAGTGTCGGGCCACACCAAGGATTAGTGTCCTCTGCTATTAGACATACATGCGGGGTGGGGGACCTAACCCGTTACGCCCCAAATAGGTTGCAGGGACCAATCCACCCCACGTTATGGTGCATCGATTGTCAATTGGTTGGAGCGCATGATACAAACCACTGCCCCGCGGCTACGGTGCCTATGTCCCCGGGAAATTGAAGCGACGGTGGTGCAGATTTTGATCATCGTATCGGACATGATGAGAAAAAACTATCGGACATATGATTTGATGATAGATAGAGGAAACCTGTATAGGGTACAAGCTTACCGTCCACACCATTATCTCCCTGCGGACGAGGAGGCTCCCCCGCAAGAGGGCGAGGGGGGGGAAGAGGTGGAACATAGGACGGGGGAAGAGGACAATTGATATGTTATAACTATGGAGAGGTGGGACACTTCACAAGGGGATTGTTCGAACCACGCATGAAAATATTGCTGGGTATTGCAGGGCAAAGTTGGATCATGTGATCGAAGATTGTCCCTGTCATCGATAGCAAATATGCGAGAAAAACAACAAACACCGACGCAAAGATTTGCAAAGGGTTAAGAGTGGAACCGTGCGATGAGGGGCAAAGTATTAACATAATTACACTTGGTGGCATGACCACGGGAGGAGGCTGAGGGAAAAAAGCCGTGGCCGAACCACTTATCGAGAAAATTTAGCTAACAAATGGGAAAGCTCAGGACTTACGGAAAGAAAATAAAACCTTCCTTGAAGTTGGAAAATATTTACCAAAAAATGAGGCATCTACCTCCAAGACCCCAACGGACTTGAAAGCGAGACGAAGAAGTGAAGTCGTTCCTATAGGCATGTATGAAGTTACTATGCAACTGAGAAGGCGGTTGAGAACCTCCAAGCATTGATAGACATCTACGCATAAAATATTGCCCCACCAACGAAAAGTGAGAGATGTAAACAAACTTTATAAGCATAAGAAGAGGAATGGTCGAGAAATGTGGCTAGTTGCATGGGATCGGAGATTATGAAATGGATCAGGTCATCCTTGATCTAGGATCCGATGCAAATGTCACCGCTTTAAACAGATTTGCGAGAGGATGGGAGAATCTAAGTCTGGACTGGTCTACTATATAGCTCCACATGGTGAACCAACGAGAAATATCATACGCTAGGAAGGCTATCAAAGGTTATGGTAGACATTGCGGGAGTTAAGGTATACAAAAGATTTTTGAGGTGATTAAAATTGTAGATGATGCGGACCCTTACCCTACACTTTTAGGGGCTGGATTGGGCTATCAACATGGGAGGTATTATCAACTTAAAAAGGCGAACCATGGTTTTTTGAAAACGAGGGTACGCGAGTAATATTCCCTCTAGATCCGACGAGATGGGCGAGCGGTATACGGGAACCGATGCTCGAAGGGTATGATGTTGATCGGGATATACAAGCTAATTGCTCGGAAAGAGGATTGGATCAACGCTACCGCTAATGCCGTGCTTTGCTAGGTGAAGGACAATGAATGTCTCTCTCACTCGGACGGGGAGATAGAAAATTGGCGTAGCGGTTGCATGATGTACTGCGCTACGATGCTCGAAGATCATAAAAAGCTTCGCTGCATCTCCTCGAGAGGTAAGAGATTTTCCCTATTTTGATGATTACGGTAGTGTTAGGGATTTTCTTAGAGCGTTCGAGCGAAGTCCCTAAGGGAATAGAGGATGTGGGCGCTTAACCTAGCTATGCATGCGACCCTCGTGCGGTGGTGGGAAACTCATAAGGGGACTTTCGGGGATTGGGAGAAATGTCGCGGGAATGTCGATCCTAATATTCGAACCTTCGAGTCAACCTACCTATCGAGATTTTCCTTGGCAACGGGGACTCACGCAAGAACTTGTTGGTATGGATGGAAGCATGGTGCAAAAGGACTTGGGATGAATGGGTCCACATGTTTATCCACACCTTGGGATGTATCCCCACCACGTGGTATTTGGATGCAGAGGTACACCAGCGCACTCGCCACTAGGATACCATGAGGGAAGATTTTTTGTGGGACGTTTCGGATTGATAGGCGGGATTGAGAAATTAGACGAAGACCCTACAGGGACATAGATTCTCTAGTGTTTGATGACTCACGCCCTCGCATAGAATGTGGGGAACCAACTTGGGATGCATAGATGCGAGATGTCAAAGGGTCGAGTTCAAACTTCAGCTCGCATCTTTACAAGCCAAGCTGCAGCCTGAGACCCCTCTAGAGGTACGCACCCAGCACGTCGCATTGGTTATGGAAGCCACGACCACTATTACAACGTGGATCAGTTAGGGTGTCACTATGCTTGAGAAAGCTATGGAATTATGGTCCCAAGTGCAACACGCCCCTCTCCTCCGCGAGATCGATCAAGAGTTAACACAGAAGGAGCACGACTTTGAGCAGCTGGAAGTTACGATGGTCACTCTAGTCCCAGCCCAGTGCTTAGCCCGTCTCAAGACCAGCCATGCACTTCGCACATATATTATGGGGATACGACACAAGAAACAGGTACTCAGTGACCATCTCACGCCATGGTTGGAGAATGCCCTCAAGCTATCTCAGGACTTAGATGGGGCGGTGAAACAATTGAACTAGAATCTTGACAACATCACTGTTGCTACGAAAGGACCGACCTTGTAGAAAATGGTGGACATCACGCAGACTGTTGCAGTGCAAATCCTTCACATTTTTCCTCCATTCACAACCGCACTGGAACAACTCAAGGAATAGATGAAGACCTCACCGGTGCTGTGACTTGGGACGAGTCACAAGATTGTGTTGGGGGACTGTTGGAACGGGGGTTCCTAGCCCTAATGTTGTCCAAGTTTTGTAATATTTTTGTAATATTTCGTCTAGCGAAGGGGGTTTGAGGTGGGTCAAACCCCCAATGGATTGTAATGGGTCAAAAGGATAGACCTAGGGTCCGCAAACCATTGTTTACAGACCATAGGATAATGTAGGCTAAGGTGCTATAAATAGATGGGTAGATCAAGTCTAGAGGTAGGCTAAGATTGATTGATGCTAATTGCAAATTGTTGAGATCTGTTTTTAGTTGTAATTGGGTAAGGACTCAAGCTGGTTGTGTGCAGACCCCACTAGTTGTGTGCGTGGGTTGGGAATTGGGTCTATAAGTGGATTTTTGAAGCTAATGAATGATAAATTTGTTTGATCGCATCTCTGTGTTATAGACTGGTTATGTTCTTGATATTACAATGATTCAGTTTGTTGATAAATATTGATGTGCATATGGATGCGAAGGTATTACTGATATATGATTAGTAATAGTTGCTTATGTTATATGTGGTTTATGAACTCCTCATTCTACACGTACAATGATAAAGGTTCTATGATAATATTTCTTCTGCACAAATCTGATAGATCTTAACAAAGTTGCCTCTATTAACTCTCTTTCTCTCAGGGTGCGGAACCCTGGTTCCAACACCCTCCCATACTACTTCCGATGAGACCTTGGCCTGCGCAAGCAGGTCATTGCCGAAAGGGCTAGTATTATAGGGGTTTGTTGGCAAACCTTAAATCATAATCTGGGCTAGGACCCCTCAAGCCAACACGACCCGATACCTCTCGCTTGAAACAAAAATGTATTCGATACCAAGCCAAATATTATCTGATCATCAACGATACACTTTAATGTCGTGGTGTCGATACGATTTTACGTAGGTACCTCACTCATGAGGAGGCCAAGATTGTTTTAAATGATTGCCACACTGGTACCTGTGGTGGAAATTTGTCTAGTTTTTCTACCACGAAAAATATTTTCCACATTGGTTACTGCTAGCCTACCATATTTCGTGAGTGCATTCTCACAGTCAGTAGTTGTCATGCTTGCTAGATATTTGATCGTGAAACTTGTGTGCTGCTAGCACCAAAGAATCCTATCATTGTTGTGGGACCATTTTCCAAATGAGGCATTTACTTCATGACATGTAACCCTCACTTAGCTGAGGGGCATGGATATATTATTGTCATCGTCGACTATTTACCAAGTGGGCCGAGGTGTTGCCTACATTTAACAACACAGGCAAGACAACTACATTGTTTTTCTTTAACCATGTGGTTACTCAGTTTGGTGTGCTGCAAGCCATAGTTACAGATCATGGAAAGCACTTTTGGAACTACATGATGACTGATTTGACTACCAATTTAGGACTGTCACATGATAGTTCTACCCCTTATTATTCGCAAGCTAATGGAAAAGTTGAATCCATGAAAAAAATTCTTAAGCGTATGCTTCAACGAATGATTGGGGTTCACAAACACAACTAGAATTTAATCCTGTACATGACTTTGTGGGGTTACTAAACCTCGGTGAGAAATGCAACCAGATTTACTCCCTTTCAGCTGGTTTACACTCTGGAATTTATCTTACCAATTCAATGTGAAATTCCATCATTGAAACTTTTGATTGATCTGCTACCTGACGCTTCTGACGAAGAGACACTTCTTTTAGATCTTGTCCATCTAAATGAAATGCGTCAAGCTGCATTGGCCAACGAATCACATAAGAGAAAAATCAATGCGCAATATGACCACAATGGCAAGCCTCACACCTTCTCGGAAGGAGACCTGGTCTTTCTTTATGATCAGGAAGTTGATACGATAGGAACATGCAAAGTCAAACCATTATGGCATGGCCCCTATATTGTCAAGCGTGTTCTGGTAAAGGGTGCCTATGAGTTGGTAGATTATGATAGGATTCCATTGTCGCAGCCTCGGAATGGGTTACATCTCAACTGTTACAATGCATTATTCTACGTAGTAGACATTGTATGATTTTGTATATATGCTTTGATTGTGTGTGTGTTAGAGTGTGTCTTTTAAGAATTTTCATGTGGTTAGTAGTCCGATTTTCATTTTTTTTCATATGTCGGAATCTTCAGAACAATTTGTTTGATATGCTGATGGTGCTAGTCGTAGTATGCCGAATCTATCCTCTGCAGCATGGGCCATATTCGCTCGAAGTGGCGAGTTAGTGAGTTTCCAAGGGATTTGTATCAGTTTATCCACTAATAATATTGCTGAGTATAGCACATTGATCGAACTCCTCTCGGATGCCATTTCGCTTGGCATTCATCGCATCATCATCAGGCTGGAATCACAGCTTATTGTAATATAGCTTACTAGTGTTTATACTATCTAAAATCCAACTATTCATCGCATGTTACTTAGATTTTGTATTTTGGAAAGACATTTTGTTTACATCTAATATCAACACATTTCCAGAAACTTTAACACCTTGAATGATTCTTTAGCGAATTACGTGTTAAACATACATTTGCAACATATGTAAAGATGGATTTTCAATTCACATCACACAATTGAATATGATTACACATAACCATAGGAAAACATTGAAAGTAAAATAGATAGACAATCGAGTTTTTTACAAAAAAAAGTGTCTAAGACACGTTGGTCAGATGACCTCAAAATGTATGCAGACATATCATATCCTAATTAGATCTAGTGATGCTCATGATAGCAGGCCACTTCTTGAGCTATCATGCGCAATAGCCTCAATCATCAGCTAGGCACACCAATAGTATGGCGAAGCAGGCTCATCAGTAACTCCTTAATCCAGATATCCGATATCCTGAGAGTCAAACCCTCTACATGTTGTTGTAACTCAGCCAGAGTCTCGGTCAAATCCAAATCTCGAAGGACTGCTCTATCGATAATCCTCTCTACTGATTCATCTGCCTGTTGTGGAAGACCCACTGGTCGAACACTCCCCACATTTTTATACATAAAACATCTTTATTTTAGTCTTGGAAACATATAAAACACAAAAAATATGTAAAAATCATGGTCAAAACATTTTACCTATAGCACCCCATTGAGCGCTTGATGGTAACATCAAATCTGGGTCTCTGTAAAAATCCACCCCTACGTATGGATGTTCCTCTATGACGATATGATGTCATTGGAGCCAAGTAAAGAATGCAGTAGAGAATGAGATCAATGACTGGAAAGCATTTCTAGCCATCATCTTTACCCACCGCTGCATCCGTGAATCCCTAGGACAAGCTACACCCAGTGTTACATGTTGTGGCTGCGTTAATGGAATTCACTCCAAAATGATAGTGATCAGGATTGATCCATAGCTAAAATTATGTGTCTTACCACTTTTCACTTTGGTCAGTTTTTCTTTCGTCTGAGACAGTATTGCTTCAGCCCAGTTGAACACGGTCAGCTTGAGGCACTCAAGCACATACTACATATATGATCTATTCGCAACATTGTTGGAAAATGGATAAACCAACTCTCCTCGTATGTTTCACGACATGGACTAACCGCCTTTCGTGGATCCTTATCTCTGGCGATGTGATCGTTGATTAACACCTACGGGTTTTGGTCTAACGGCAATCGTGATTCCCAACAAGTGGTATCAGAGCGTAGGTCACGAGTTCGATACACACCCGGCTTGCGTTGGGGGGAAGATTGTTGGACATTGGATAAACCAACTCTCCTCGTGTGTTTCGCGACATGGACTAACCGCCTTTCGTGGATCCTTATCTCTGGCGATGCGATCGTTGACTAACACCTGCGGGTTTTGGTCTAACGGCAATCGTGATTCCCAACAAACATGAAGTGTCACGCTACAAGTTAGCTTTGCGATGGTGAACAATATTGTTGGAAAAGGAATATTGTGCACATCCCTAATGTTTATCTTTCCATCCTTGCTAGGCTCTATACCTTGCCGAAAAAACTGTTGAATGTAATATCTCACTATCTCATCTCCACAGACGGAACCCACAAGGGAAATGAGGGCACCGCGTCTTGACAAACCCATCAAAAATTAAATATCATCGACCAATATTGGAAGCACTTTGTCCCCAATGTGAAATTCCTAGTCTGCTAGATCCCATGAGCGAATCAAGAACTATAATAGTTCCAAATTTCGCCTCATCCCTGAAATTTTAAAGTACTTGAGTAACCTGCAATCTCTGAGGGTTCTCACAATCCCAGGATCGTTTAGGGAAACCATATCCTATTCCTCATGTTCTCTTTCTTGCCATGTAATTAACATTCCGATCTGGTAAAAGCCTTCAATCAAACCATAAGCTTACTTAGGATCCATTTCATGTAGAAAAATGAAGAAATTTTCGGCACAAAAGACAATAAAATTCATCAACTACGCCCAATTCACCCCTGCTACCTAGACAGAGAATTGCAGAGAACTTGGGCTTCTGTCCAGTTCGTATGAAATGCACCTTTCCACACTCAATGGTGTGTTGGTCCTATGGTGTTGTAGATTTACACTAGGAGCCCAAAAACTCTAAAAAATCTACCTGAAACTGCAAAAGAATGATACCAAGATAAAGAGAAAGGTCAGATCTCTTACCTAGTCCTGACGACACGAGAAATGGTCCACATAAACTATCACAATCAACTGCTGAAATTCGAGGTAAAAACTAGCTCAGAGCATTCAAAACTAAATGGTAAAATGACATGGTAAATTCTCATTTAAATGGTCTTTTCGATTATTTCATGCATATTTAATGAATCGACTATAGTTTTTTTACCTATTTTTACTATTAAACATATATGTTTAATCCATTTGGTGGTTCTTGGTTCTTTGAGAAGATTTACAGGTGGTACAGTGAATTTGACACGTATGATCTTAAAATGAACTTTGACCATAGAGCACATTTTTATCTCTTTTTTGAGCTCTATTGATCATCGAAAAAGGGAACCCCCCTGGAGTCGTATTTTAGCTCTTTCAAACTCGCAAAACATGAAAATTTTGTTGAGCACTTGTCCTTTTGAGCTCATAAAAGGAACTAAATTGACATCTAATCAGTATAATTTTAACCCTTTTCTAGACCGGGATAGATTATTTACGAAAAAGGAACACCCTAGTCGAAAATGGCTAGGAGGTTCTCTCAGGTATTATTTTACGCTTTTTCGGACCTCAGGGAAAAATTTATGAAAAATAACTTGTGGATTTTTCTTTTCGTTCCTTTTTTCAAACTCTCTAAACATGAAAAAGGACTGAGTTTTCACCATCATTAGAATCGTTAAAGCATCAAATAGCAATGGAATTTTCCATCATGACAAGATCGAGTTTCACTTTTGCTAGACTCGTTAAAACATCAAATAGAGATGGATTCACCCAAAGGGTGGAATTATACATCAAGCATATGTTATCCTCCTCAAACTTGTTAAAAAATAAAGAGGTACTGGTCAGCAATGACTGGGGAAAATTGGAAAGGGATAAATCCCTTTATGGTAGCAAGTCGCTCTTGAACATGAAACTCATCCACTTCATCTCTGTGGAGATCGGGTTGGGTTATCTTCTTGATTGTCTGTCATACCATCCATCACTTTGATTTTGGGTCAATGCTGCCAACTCATTTTTTGTCGCTGATATGTTCAAGAAAAGTCACACAGTAATTCCTCATCCTTTGCAATACTCATAAACTTTCATTTCATGACCTCCATCCCTAAACATTACTTCATCAATTACATTCTATCTCTGAAATCATTACTCTCGTTTTGTGTCGTTAATAGGGGATACATCAAGGCCCTCTTGCGACAAGTTGCTTCATGTCGACATTAGCTCATCATCCAGGAATTTGACTTAGAAACACCCTTACAACACCTTGGAGCTTGCATACATAAATTGAAAGTTTCTCACTTATGGTGATGGGTTGACATCACTGGCCTTCAACCGAAAGACTTTGTATGGTGTTCGACACCAAATCATCCATTCACACCATGCAGACTATACGAAATTACCTTGAGAGCCATTATCATCATCAATGGTTTCTCTCACGTCTGTTAATGTCTTACATATTTGGTTGGTAATCAGATGGTGTCTTCCCATGTTTGACTTCAGATCACATATGTGCATGGTTAGCTTCGTACTTGAGTGATCGAGTGAATGAGATAGAACACCCCAGATCTAGTTTCATCCATTCGTTCTGCGATTGCAGGAGTAGTACCATATCATCCATACGATGGATTTACATAGATGGTCATCCTATCATGGGTCTATATCTATAGACGAATTTCTGGTTTATATACATGTTATGATAGTTTATGTGCTGCGTATGGGTATGCCTCCCTTAGCAATTCATGTCCAAAATGTAAAAGGTATCATGATGTAATATATTGTAATTGATGCAGGTTACCATCCGCTTCAGATCCTACTCATTACATCGTAAATCATATCACTCAACATTATCATTTTTAACTTCATGCTTTAGGGGGTAGATATTACAGGTCAATTTGGGCATCACTCCCGAAACTCAGATCAATACAAATAGGGTCTATCATACCCTAAATCAATTTCTACTTTCCTTAAACAAGTCATCCTATTGCTGGTTTTTATCCATGAACGTTTCACTACTTGAAGTCCAGTTGAAATGCTCTATTGAGCCACCAACGCACCCCTAGACTATAGTAAGTGCTTTGTAGTGCACTTACTCCCATGAAAAGTAGTGTTGCAGAGCACCTAGTCCCACTTAAAAATGTGTTGGTAGACTTTGAGCAAATTTTTCAAATGATTCCGGGAATCTTTCCACTTTCTAGTGGCTTCTAGAAGTGGTCCCAGCTATCATGTTATCCGATAACTTCGAATATGGACACCATGGATCCATTAAATAACTTATCCTCTTATCCCATTGAACAAGGAAACTCCCTCATCCATTTATGGAAAATCCATTCAATGACCAATTAATGCCAAACTACCCCCATTTCCTATAAGTTTAGCATTGATCATAGTGAAAAAGGAGCTGAAATTTTGTAGTGTTATGTTGGTGAGATTATAGTTATTTGAGGTATTGTTTGCAAGTAATGTTACGATACTAGAGTAATGCTACTAATGTGATGAGGATGGACTGAAGCTGGAGCAATTTGACATCGAATCAATCCAAATGGTTGTAACTTCTCCTTCTATCTTATAATAAAGAGATTTTTTATTTTCCCAATACATGTGTTCATGCTTTTATATGTATTTTCAAATGCAATCGATTTAGATTGATTAATATGAATAGATCATATGCCTTTATGTCATTTTCTGTCTTCTATTAGTAATTGCAGGTACCAATCAAATGATTTTAGTTTTATTGGGAGCGACGGGAGTGACAAAAGGGAGACAAAGAATAACAAAGGATCAGAAGTAGGTGTTCTTCTCCACCACACTTAGGGAAACTTATCTATCCATAGGTTTGATTTCTATGAAACAAGTGGGTCTAGTAACAACTGAGATAAATAATGCAAACTTTCCTAGATTAACATTAAAATAACATGAGAGAGGGAGATGGCCTACCTCACTCCTATGCGATCACTTTTCGATGTCGATTTCGATCCCTTCGATTCCAAGCTTGCTCCTCACTATACATTTTCATATGAATACCTGCAAGAGGGATCAAACAACACCAAACAGAAGGGACATAACATGTGTATTCCAATAAAAACCATATGATAGATCAAGGAGCATCATACTAAAAAACTAAACATTTACAAGTTTATGGAAAGTAAAACATGTTTTGTGTTATTAAATGAACAAGATGGAAGCATACAACCGGTGCCTTGATGTTGGATGCCTCCTTCGGAATGGAATTCCAAGTCCAAGCCAAAAATTCTCAAGCTCTTCTTCTTTCTCCACAAAGTGACAACATCTAATTGCAATCAGGCAGAAGAATTGCAACCAACATTGACAACCATTTGGGGAAGGCATGGAATTATTTTATAGTGAAGCTGGAGAGGTTATGGATCCACAAAAGAGGGAGGAAGGTCCATATAAAAAGGGGGATATCCATAAAGGTAGGATCAACGACTCAAAATGGACCCAATCCTTGGCCAAATGATACCATACTTCTGTTCTCGATACTTCTAGGGCAAGAAGCTTCTGCTCCATTTTTGGAGAACTTCCTTGAAGAGGACTAGCACGACTGTTGGGCCTCCAATTTGTCATAATTTTGTTGATGAAACCATCCATTTTCGCATCATTCCATTCACTCATTGTCATCATTTTTAACCATATTTCTTCATAAACACACCAAATTCTTGCATACATGTTTACATGATTTATTATTATTATTTCCATTATTTTTAATGAATTAAAGAGAATTATGCATGGTTTTACTAATGATAGTTTGACAGTTCAAGTTTCTACAGTTTCTGCAGTTGTATCCATGGTTTTGGTAGTAGAACTACTCTAGAAGGAAATCTGGCACATGGAAACTGTTTCTAAAGGTTCCAATATGGATTTTTATTGGTCAAATTCCACCCAGCTCACACATGTGAACTTCCAACATTAGATCAAGGGAAAACACATCAGTATTTACTAGTCAACTTAAAACACATTTTCTGAGCAACTAAAAGCAAATTTTGGAAAACGAAAACATGAGTTTTGTTCTGCATGGGCCCAATTAGGTTTTTGATGAGCAGTTTTCTCAAATTAGTTACCATTTGAGATATTTTTGAAGATCTTTGGAGCCTTATTTTGTAGATTACGTGGATATACAATTTTTCAATTTTTTATTTAATGCATAGTCAACAAAAATAGCCTGAGCGAGCTTTTCTTTAGCAAATTTGTGGCATATAGATAGGTTTCATTAGATATGGGTTGATCTTTGATCCAAAAATCCATAAAATTTTATTTGAATTGATCTCATGACCAAAACTCAAGCAAGAAAATTCTAAATTTGTTACTTGTCTCAAAATTATATAAATTGCAGTCCCTTTGATGATAGGAGAGATCAGATATGTCAAGGATGATCTTAATTTGTAATTGTTGTTGCTTATTGAAGGAGAAGAACTCTATTTTTTTCATTGAATACATTTTTTTTATATGGTGCAACTCTAAATGAAATTGGTGATTTAGATCTCTTCTCTTGATATGAGTTTTCAACACCTTGCAGTCCTCAGGAGGGCCCCCTGGAGATCTGTGAGAATAATATAGATTTTTTCTATATCTTTCATATTCTCATGAATGGTTTTTTTTACATAGATTAATTTTGTATGCTTATCATAGATTAAAAAATCATGCTTTCCATAGATTAAATTCTTATGCTTTCTTAGATTAAAATTTTCACAATTCCATAGATTAAAGTTTGTAAGTTTTAGAATAAAATATCCATGTTTTCATAGGCTAAAATCTCATTTTTTCTTAGATCAATAATATTTGTGTTTTTTTTTTTCTAGTTTAACATTAATTTCCTTTCCAAAAAATTAGTACTTTCACAGTTTATATTAAAGAATCTAATTTCCTTTTGAAGTTTCCAATTCATTTCAATTATGTATAAATATTGAAAGCTAGTCTCCTAGCAAATACGATGTAGTTTACTTCGCAAGCTTAGGTAGCTAGATTGAAATATAAATGTAAGTAATTTAACAATCAATTAAATTACCCAACATTTTGGTGTCGTTGTCGGGGAAGCATACATAGGTGTTAGCTTTCAATTGAATCTCATTCTTAGTTTCATCAATTTAGTTTCATAAAAATAATTTCATTTTAGTACATGGTGTAGTAAGAGCCACATCATCTTCCACATCATGAATTCTTAGTTTTGTAGGTAGAAGAAGAGGTGAAAAAAAAAAGGTTGAAGAAATGGATGGGATGATGACAATGAGGAAGATCCTTTTGGATTTCCCATTCAAGAAAATAATGTCAATGGTCACACGAAGGGCATCCCTACATCTACACTTCCTAACTTCAAAGGTATGAGATCAGAAGACATAGAAAATTTTCTTTTCTTTTTGAAATAATTTTTAGATCTTATGGATACTCATTACACATTCAAAAATTGAATTTCTTTCCAACAACATTGAAGGATGGAGCTCTTAAATGGTTCATGAATTTGGGAACAAAATCTATAAGGACATGGGATGATATGAAAATAGTATTTTTGGAAAAATATAAAGATTATTGCATATGCCTTGACCTTAGAAATCAATTCTTTAAGATAAACCAAAAAGAGGATGAAATCCTAGAAGATTTAGTGGAGAGATTTACTTATAATGTCAAAAGATCTAAATTTCATAATTTAGGATCAGACACATTAAAAACTCTCCTACTAAATGCTATAAGGGATGAATGTATTGGTCTTCTTAACCTGGCGGGAAAATATGTTTCTCAATTGTCATTTCAAGAGATTTGTGAACTGTGCAAGAACATATCAAGAGGAAAAGAAAAGTATGGAAGATCCCCTCAGGACCCGGTTATGGAAAGAATAAGTAAGTCGACATCAGTATTGGTAAGTCAAACTAAACTGAAAAATTTGCTAGACATTTTTAGTAATTTAAATGAACAAATTGATATGCTAAGAATGAAAAACAAGAAAAATTTGAGAATGTTGCTTCATTTATATTTTTCCCTAAATGAAAAACTAGAAATGCTTTGCATGAATGTCAACTTGATAACATTAAAATTTGTGAAAGTTGTGCAAGATCACATATTACTAAATATTGTCCATCATTACCAGGGTTAAAGGTAGTTTACTAAGGAGCAAATCAAACACTGGAACAATCTTGTTATGTAGCTCCAAGAAGACCATGGAAGCCTCATCAACCTGGTATGATGCAAGATCTTAATTCTCAATTTCACGGTTATGCACAAAAATATCAAAGTAATTGGAAAACACCCTTTCCTTGGAGACCTTGGCCATCTCAATCCCAACCTCAAAACCAATTAAGGGCCTTACGTAATAAATACATTGTATCCTCAATTATTTCCTCACTATCCTCAATACCAATCTCAATTCTATCCATACCATTCACCTCCACCACAACATCAGCTTCACCCTTAGTTGACCTCAATTCAACCTTTCCCATTACCACCCACACAAGCACCCTAAAGATACATTCCCACTCCACTACTTGCACAACCATTTCAGATCCCCAACAATAAAACACCTAAATCCACTTACAATGTTGAAGTATTGCAAAATGATTCTCTAGCGTCCATTGAAGAACAAAAACCAAAAGAAGAAGATTCAAATAAGGTCCAAGAATCATGGATGCCTGTTGAAGAAGAGAAGTTGTTCGAACCTGAGATTGAAAAGTTTCATGTATGCCTATCACGAGATTCTATGAATGGGGATCACATCTCTGAAGACTTGCATGGCATGATAGCAAGAAGCCAAGGAAGACAAGATTACATTGAATCTTGGTTCAAGAGAGACATTGAATCCCAATACTATGTTCTTCAGTATTTTCTAACATCATATCAATCAAGGCAGTTGGTCTCTCATATACTAGTACATTTCAAAGAGTATATTTCAAACATGCATATGAGTTTATATATCATTTTGTTACACACATGGTTCCATTGGAATTATTCATATAATTGATCAAGATTTCCTTTTCAAGTAGAGTAGGACATATATAAAAAAAATTAAAATTAAAATTAAACAGAAAAATAAGTCCTATTGTTAAAACCAACTTGTTGGTGTAATTGGATTGAGATTTTCTTGAAAACCAGGAAACTGGCGAGAAAAGCTCACAATAAGTTCTGCAAATTTATGATGGTTTCAATATTTTATTATGGTTCTTCAAATCATTTTTGGTTCTATGCTCAAGTTGGGTGATGTGGGATTCCATAAGGCCCACCTTCCAACAGATCTTGCCCCATCGACCTCAAGACCTTATTGATCAAGGTCAGAGATTATTTGGAGTGCCTTGGAACTTGCATACATCAATGACAAACCTTATCGTTGACAACAATGGGAATACAACAATGTCTCTTGATTGTAAAATCTTGCAGGTGAATCGACTTCAACACATTCATTTGTCCCTATCAAGATGCACTCAGGTACCTTGAAACTCATTTACATTATTGGTGATTTGTATCGCATTTGTTAGCGATTTTCATCATTGATCGGTAATCCAATGATTTCATCCCATGCTTGACATCGACACATTCATTCACATGGTAATAATTGTACCATGAATTTTGGTTTTGATGAAGACTATATGGTTTTATGGAATCAACAAAAACTTGCAACAGTATATTTTATTGGTTTCTTGTAGCAACATGTTCATCTTGTTTTCATTCAACATCAACATGATGACACCACTACAACTCTTTTTCATTCGTTTCATTTTCAAGAAAAATAATAAAATTGGGCCTATTTCAGTCAATATGCATTATGTTTCATGGTTTCTAATTCAGCATGTAGTACATAATCCAAATTAGCAGTTCAAATTTGGAGTAAACAACTTTCTGCAAAAATTGACATTTTCTGCAACAACTACGAAAAGTTGCATTTTCTGCAGCTTTTGTTGTAACAACCCGTTTTTGCTATAGCAGCATGTTCCAGAGGCGGTTTTGGCACAAATATTTCAAGAGATTGGAGCATAAATAAAAAATTATGAGCTTCCACGTTTTCTCAGAATATGGTAAATTGAGTAAGATGTGGATAGAATACAAAAAAGAGAAATTTTGAAGGGCATTTCAAATGGGTTTTTAAGGCAGGTTTTCAACTTTTATCACTGCGCACAAATTAGGACAAACTTTGGTATTTCTGAAAAACACTCCTTTTCATCATCAAAGTGGATTTTGAAGGCATGTAGTAGTGGAAAAGGTAAAAATACACTGTTTCCCTTTTGAAGCACTCAATTTGGCCTTAAAATGAGTTTGTGGCATATGTTTTTGTTGCAACATTGGGTAGCGTGAAGGGTGAAACAGGGAAAAACTTGATTTGATCATAACTTTCAAACCATGCATCTGTTGGTCCTGAAATTTTTATGGTAAATGCATTAAAGTAGGGTAAATAAAAAAACAAAATTTCAGGAAATTCTAGTGTGTATTTCTCAAGAAATTTGATGCTTTAACCTACAAAAATTTCTAATTTTTATTGAGATCCGTGCACCCATTGGGCAAGATATTGTTTGGGAAGATGTATAATATTAATAGTAACAAACTCAAAAAAATTCAGGAGAATTTGAGCAAAGTACCTGAGCCAAATCAACCATCATATCGTGTTCTCTTCTCCAATTCCAAAAGGTTTGAGGTAAAACTAGCTTCAATTTTTTTTTTTGTTAAACATTTTGGAAATTGTAATGAGAAAACTATTGTAAAACATGTGATCCATGTATTTCACCCTATCATATCTACATTCTTGAAACCATTTTCTCAATCCTTCATGCCTATTCTACTATTTTCAACCCTCATACCTTATTGGAAGCTCTACCAATGTTGTTATGACTGAGCCTTATACTATGGTTGCATAATGTTTTCCTCCATGAGATCTTATGTTTACCTTTTCTCTTCTTGCTGCTATGAACAATCTGACCTTTTGGCCTTCATGTGGGAATAATTCATGTTTTCCTTAACATTCCATCAACATGAAGTTATTGAGAAAAATATTTATTTTACAGATATAACAAGCTTGACTTCATGGTAAATGTTTGTAGCACATGATCAAAAGGTGGTAGTCTGTTTACATACAACATTCATGGTGCGCATGGATATCATTCATTATTTGGGTTGGGAAGCACATGGATGTAATAAGAGTCTTATTAATTCATTCCTCACAATATGGCATGTTGGATATTATACCAAGGATTAAACAATTTGTGCACAATTGAGTAAGAGACAAAAACTTCAAAAATTGTTTCTAAGATTGAATTTGCAAAGGCTTTAACAACAATGACAAGTACTTGATATGCTACTTTATGGACACCCTTATCTTTCACACAAGTTGTATATGATAATGTGCAAGGGATTAATAAGTAATGCAAATATGTTTGTTTTATTAAAGAAGAAAAATTCAACATACATCATATCATTCATGAGTAGCATAATATGGCAAGAATTTCAACAAGAGGACATATAACTATTCTTATTTTTTCATTTTTCAAGAAACAAGTTTGGAAACAAAGAGGGGTGCTACCAGATGTGTAATTTTGAAGAATGAATTCATTGGTTCACAAAGGATTACTGAGAACTAGTTGAATTCATAATATTAAAAACTGAAGCCGGTGACCAGACTGGTGGACCTAATGAACTAGTCTAACCGGTACTGGTTAGGTCTAAAAGAACCGATTTTAACAAAAATACATTAAATAATTATTTTTTAATAAAAAAAATATTTTTAAGATTTGCAACCATGATTCCAAGCCAATAGAGACAAAATATGCAAATTTTTCTCATTTATATACCAAGTAAAGGCGAATATATCAAAATGGCACTGAGTGCAATACATATCATCGAAAAATACATAAGAAATGAGGCTCCAAATCGCCCATAAAGTCCAAAAACAATGCTACAAGCTATGAGGCCATTGGCCTAATACAAGACTACAAGTCTAGAGTCTAAACTCTACAGTGTAGTATGTACACATAAATCATGATAAATTAGTGTACACATGAATCACAACAATTTATTTAGGGATTCTGCATATGGTGTGGAATAATGATTCATCCACCAATGGGAGCTTTTTCATGGAAGGCAAGTTGAAGGATTGAAGAATCAAAATCAAAGAAGGAATTCTACAACAACAAAGGTTTTGGATCCTATAAAAGGAGCACAGAGATCCTCATATACAAAGCAAGAAATTCTTTAAAAGTTGAAAATTATATGAAATAAGGCAATAATGGATTCATACCCCTAGTCACGCAACACCAGATCACAGTATACAACGCAAGGATTTGATTAGAAGAAATTTCAGTAAAAAAAACCTAATTAATACAACACCTTGCATATAAGACATCTTGTTTTTAAGACAGTATTATAGAACCATCCCAATTGTATCATCAGTTCATTGTCATCTCAAGGTACTGCCATAAAAAATTCAAGAAGGGTTTCTTATTCGAAAAAGGAGCATCAAAACATATTCTTCAACCTCCATCAAAGTGACAAAGGTGAAGTTTATGTCTTCACATATCAAGTAAGTATTTATTATTTTATAATCAAAATTGGTAAAATGACTTCGTGTTTACAAAAAGCTCTGAACTCTGGTTAGATCATCAAAGTTCCTTACATAATAAAGGACATATATAGCCCTCGAAAGAGAAGTCATTGATTTAAAATCTTTGAAGGTTAAGTATTGACTGAATACATGGAAACGAATCAAAGGACTTAAAGAATTGAAGATATTGAAGAGATATGTAATAAACTATTTTTTGAAGATGAAGTAAAACTGTAAAATAAGGTCATGTAGACATGACCTACACAAAACTAAAACGATATCTTCATAGAATCTCATTAATGAGATCTGAAAGAAATGATAAAAGAACAATTATCATTGTTTTGATGGGCAAGGTAACAAGTGACCATGGGTCTAGAAAGTTACCTTATCTAACAACTTGAGGCTTCTATAGAAGAATACAAGTTGAGGGTAAGAATGTTGAAAGTTAAAAGGACTCAAAAATTACAAGAATAAAGCTCATATCACCGAGAAGGATGGAGGAAGATGAAGAAAGGAAGCTTTCCAAGTTCCAACATCATGTTAGCAGCTGACAAACCGATTAAGGACAAAATCAGCCAGTTTATCCATAAACTGGTCGGTTTTTTCCTTAACCAGCCAGTCAGCACTAGTTTGACCAGAATTTTATGCAAATGAGGGGGTTCAACTGGGTTTTTTGATCGATTTTGACCAGCCAAGGGTCTGACCGAACGGTTTGACCAGTTTCCAGTTTGACCCGGCCGATTTTTAATACTATGGTTGAATTATGAAATTTTGCAAAGCTTTGTTTGCATGAGGACATGCAAAAAACCAGGTTGGGGGAATGTTGGGCCTCCAATTTGTCATAATTTTGCTGATGAAACCATCCATTTTTGCATCATTCCATTCACCCATTGTCATCATTTTAAACCATATTTCTTCATAAACACACCAAATTCCCACATACATGATTACATGGTTTATTATTATTATTTCCATTTTTTTTAATGAATTAAAGAGAATTATGCATGTTTTTACTAATGATAGTTTGATAGTTCAAGTTTCTACAGTTTTCGCATCAGCGTCCACAGTTAAGGTAGTAGAACTACTCTAGAAGGAAATCTGGCACATGGAAATTGTTTCTAAAGGTTCCAATATGAATTTTTATTGGTAAAATTCCACCCAGATCATACGTGTGGACCTCCAACATGAGATCAAGGGAAAAACACATCAGTTTTTACTAGTCAACTTAAAATGTCTTTTCTGAGCAACTCAAACCGAATTTCAGTTTAAAAAAAAAAAAAAAAAACATGGGTTTTGTTCAGCACAGGCCCAATTAGTTTTTTAATGAGTAGTTTTTTCAAATTCATTACCATTTGAGGTATTTTTGAAAATACTTGGAGCCTTATTTTGCAGATTACGTGGATATACGGTTTTCCAATTTTTAATTTAATGCACAGTCAACCAAAAATCCTGAACAGGCTGTTCTTTAGAAAATTCGTGGCATAGAGATAAGTTTGATCAGGTCCGGGCTGATCTTTGATCCAAAAATCCATGAAATTTTATTTGATTTTATCTCATGACCAAAACTCAAGCAAGAAAATTCCGAATTTGTTAATTGTCTCAAAATTCCTTAAATTGTAGTCTCTTTGATGAGAGGAGAGATCAGAGGTGTCAAGGATGATCTTAATTTGTAATTGTTGTTGCTTATTGAAGGAGAAGACCTCTGTTTTTTTCATTGAATATAATTTTTTTTTCTATGGCGCAACTTTGAATGAAATTGGTGATTTAGATCTCTTCTCTTGATCTGAGTTTTTAACACCTTGTAGTCCGGAGGAGGCCCCCTCGGAGATCTATGAGAATAGTAAATATGCTTTCCATTTCTTTCATATTATCATGAATGGTTTGTTTTACATAGATTAATTTTTTATGCTTATCATAGATTAAAAAATCATACTTTTCATAGATTAAATGTTTATGCTTTCTTAGATTAAAATGTTCATGATTCCATAGATTAAAGTGTGTAAGTTTTAGAACAAAATCTCCATGCTTTCATAGGGTAAAATATCATGTTTTCTTAGATCAATAGTCTTTATGTTTTTTTTTTCTAGTTTAACATCAACTTCCTTTCCAAAAACCTAGTACTTTCATAGTTTATATTAAAGAATATAATTTCCTTTTGAAGTTTCCAATTTATTTCAGTTATGCATAAATATTGAAAGCTAAGCTCCTAGCACATACGTTGTAGTGTACTTCACAAGCTTACTTACCCAGATTGACATACAAATGAAAGTAATTTAACAGTAAAATAAATTACTCAATAATGACTTTACTATTAAATTCCCACATTGCTAGTGCTTTTTACAAGTTAAAGACATGGTGACAAGCGCGAGGTTATTTAGGGGAGAACCACGCTAGACTTGAAAATTAGGGTTTTTATACTTTAGCAGAAATAATTCAAGACATTTCTCTTTTTGGTCTTCAAGGATATTTTCAGCATGTTATCCATGATGAATATGTTTTCATAGCTTTTTGAACCTCTTTGCAACATTTGTGGCATGAACGACACTTCGAATAAGGACTAAGGAATGCGAAAAAATACTGTGTAACAAGGGTCAATACACAAGATATAATGATGCAGATGGAATATGTTACTTACCTATGGTGAGGTCGCAGTTCAGAACCATTTACGAGATAGAGAGATCGCTTGGCTGCAGGAGTGAGAATGATATGGTGGAGGAGGAAACAATATTTTATAGAACACCCAACCCCCCCCCCCCCCCGCCCCCCCAACATGTGAGAGGAAGTCGCGACACGAAATTGCGTGGAGAAATTGGTCATGTGTGACTATCCCATGGGAAGGTCACATAATATCGGGTGGTTGCATAAATGATAGGTGATTGAGATGTGACTTTGCGACCTACAGAGGTTTCTAGTGTGCATTGTTTGATTCCTAGGTTGCATGCGACTGGCACAACACAGGTCACAAGGTCGCAATTTGAATCAATAGTAGAATTCATGCCTAGGCCTAGAATGCGACCTACCGACCTTTGTAATAGGGCTATGTGGAAGGTCACAAGTCATATTTTGAATTTGTTCGAGAGTTCACATATGTGATTAGCAACTAGGAAAACAACTTAGGTTTTTATTGTTTTAGAGTAGAATTTTTCTAATTTCTTAGGAAACCCTAGAAAGGTTAGAGGGAATGAAACCCTAAGATACCACAGGCAGAGAATGAGACAGATTTTAGTATGGGGTCTCCAAAATTTTTAAAAGGTCTAAATTTTTGGGTTGTTGTAGTGGCTACAACACCAAATCACAAAACAAAAGAAATGATAAATCAACAACTTGAAAATAAGCCTCTTCGAGGAGGAAACCTCCTTATACATCACATAAATGAACAATTCTTTGATGATACAAATGAAAATACCTCCTTGGTATATATAAGAGTCTAAAGGGTCACAATATAATCAGGGCCTACATAACAATAGCAATGTAAAGGAACAACAATAACAATAGTGGTTTCTATGGGGCACAACAATGACAATAAGAGAGCTACATGGGGCACAACAATAATAACATGGGGGGAACACTAGTATAATAAGGACCTAACATGGAGCTCCAAGATATGATGGTATTCCTAGAGGATATGGAAGTACAAATGAGGTCCACTAGTGTAGCAAGATGGACTATGTAGTTTTTTCTTAAAGTTTTAGTCACAAATTGTATTTGAATTTGGATTGTTTGAAATCTATTAAGGGACTGACTATGAGAATGTTGAGAAAGAAAATTGGAAAGCCAGACAATAGTAAGAAAAGTATTTGGTATGTGTAACTATATTTTGAGTAGGGGATGATGTGGGAAAAGAAGCAAGTAGATGCTTCTTGCATCATTTTCTCAAGCACACAATGGTAACATAAGTACTTGGTTGGGAAGCATTTTGACTACGCAATTTGATTTAGATTAGGGAATATGTTGGCAACAAAACATGTTGATGTTTCATAAAATTACATACTTGAGCATACAATTGTAAGTATTTTTTTTATGAAGTTGGATTATATCATATATGTAAATGGGCATATGGTTGCAAGACTTATTTAGGCATGTGTAACTTCATGTCAATTATGTATATATACTTAGGTGATAGGGGGCATATTGTATTCCCAAAAAAGGTGGTTAATGAGTGGGGTGGTTGTTTATCCCAAGTTGAGCTTAATGGGGGGAATGTTGGGTTAATATTGACTCAACGATTTAGGATAACCTTGCTACAATTTATAATGGGGTTTTCACTCATAGTTTAAGGCTCCATGGTATTTTTTCCATGATATCACATTTTATGAAGCATATTTAATGACTTGGAATACTCCATTTTAAGATGCCTCATGTGACTTGATGTTTCACTGACTTGTCTAAGTAAATAATCAATATCTATTTGGGTGTTAGTTTTCCTACTCAAGGATTTCTAGGGTAAATATTGGATCTATGTGATTGATTTATATATATATTGTCTATATTGTTTTGTTATTTTTATTTCCTGGTTTTAACAACTAATATGGTTGAACTCTTAAAAATTGGGAGAGTTGAAAGAACCAACACTAGGATTACCCATTTACTTGTCAATTTGAGCCACTGTGAGCCCCATTGCTACTTTATATTCTTATTTTTATTTGAATGCTAAGCCATGCTACCAAAATTGAGTTTTCAATTGAAATTTGTATTCATCAAAATGTTTAATGTAGTCCAAATTTCCAACTATATGAGTTTAATGATTCTATATATGTTTTGTAATTGTTGAGAACTTGTATTCCAACCATATATTTATGCATATAGGTATAATGGTTTAGTTTAGATATCAAATAAATCTGAATTTTTGATCCACTAGGTATTCCAAGGAGTCATGTGTGTGATTCAGATGGTTGGGATAGCCCTTATTTAGTCGTAATTTCTTTATCCACAATGTAGAATATTAGAAATATAATATGCTCATTTTAATTAAAAAAATGTTGGACCAAACGAATTATAATGTTGAACCTAATGAATGATATCGAATGACCATGATACACCTCGATTCTTGATGACAACCTGATGGATTCATAGTGATGATTGTCTTCATGTTGATTGCACCAATGGTATTCTTGTTGTTTGAACCATGGTTAAAACCTAAGACATGAATTGATTGCACCATTGATGTTCCTCTTGATTGCACCAATGAATTAATTGATCGATTCTAACACTTTAAACCTTAATGAATGGTATTATTTCCTCCAAATTGTATGTATACCTAGTTCATGAATTGAAATATATGTCCTAATAGTTTGTAGTGAATTATTTGGATAAATTGATAAAATCATAAGCCAGGGTTTGATTCTTTTTCTTTTATCTTATCCAACAATGAGTGTATTTAGCAACATTCATTATTGTTATACAAGGTGACTTTTGAAAACTCACACCACTTTCTAGTGTCCTTCTTTGACTTCCCATTACTCTTATTTTCTTGTGGCTTGGACTACTTTTCTTAAGGTTGGATATAATTGATATATACTCTGTTCTATGTGTTAGATTCACCTCCACCTTGCTTTTGTTGTGGTTGATTTATAGACTAGAATTATTGTTTATTCCTCTACTTAAATTTCTATTTGTTTTGGCAACATATCGATAAGTGACTCCTAGTGAGGCGATAGTGTCTCTTGAAATATCTTATACCTATATTTGAGTGCAAGATATGGAGGATATTAGTGTACTCTAGCACCATCTAGTGTCTCCCTTGACGTAGAGTTTTCCATCTCATGTATTGGTCATTATAGTTACCAATATGGTATAATTTCCTCTTTAGGGAACAAAAAATTTTTACCCAAGTGGGTTCTATCCTAAATTTTGTAGATTCACCTCGATCATGTCTCTCCAAGTAACCTTCAAACCAATCTTTGACATGGGTAAAGGCCTTAAGGAGCACAAAGGTGATATTTTGATGTTTGATTTTTTTTTTAATGGAGTAATACCCTGCTTAAAAATTTGACCATTTCTATCAAGAATTTAAATATATCTTGTCTTCAAACAAAGGAATATCAAAGTTGAATTCTACCTTGAAGGTTTTTGTGCTTTAGATGTGATTTCCTGTTGAGTGTATCTTGGTCATCATTGGTAGTTGTTAAATGATCTGAGCGAAATTATCCATCATCTTGTTCTTCTATCACATGTGGGCTTCCTCCAATGACAACTTGGTAGGATTTCCTGATCCATCATATCTCCTTTCATTTTCCATGGGAGGCCACTTGGCCTGGCATGAGTAGTATTCTCGAATTCAAATTATTTTGATACACAGCTTTGTATACCTTGACCTCATCAAGGAAATGCACTAAGAAACAACAAAGGGTAGATTGCTCTAATATATTTCATTTCAATTGTATAGAGAATGAAAGGAAAGGAAAGAATATTGATGGAAATACACACACACACATAAAACATCATAGATATCATGGTAATATAATGAACCAAATTATATTAAATAATCGTATAATATGATTGTGAAATGTAAAGCAATAAAAACTAGTTAGAATGGTGGTAGCTTATCTTTGAAGAGAGATATCTTGGTTACGCTTATTCTAAGGTTGCTTATTACAAGTCCCAAATGGAATTTTAACATTGGGCACTAAATCATGGAAAGAAAAATCTGTAAATATCTAAAGCCCTAACCCTAGAAGATGAAGTGGAAAAAATAAATGTAAGCCCCAAGGAGTCTAGTTCATATGCCAACATCCCATGGCCAAAAATCTTGCATACAAACTCTATTTAAGGTGCAAAATATTAATTTGGAAAGATCTCAATGAGAAGAATTATTTTAACCAAGGATGGGTACGTCATGTTAACCCTGATATGTCGCAAGGCCATTTAGGGCATAAAAATGCATCGAAAGAGTAGGCCTTAAAAGATTGGATAAAAACTACCAAGATGGGGAATTGTCTATTATGAGTCAATGGAAGAGGTGGATGCCTCTAATATCCACCTAGATCATCATTGTAATTTTTAGTGCTTTCAAATGTACCACATGAGTCCATTATATGATTTTCTCTTTAAACTAATGGTTGATATATTTTATCTTGAACAAAAACATATTCATAAGAGAGCTAAGCCCACCAAAATTTTGATCTAAAAACACACAGGATTGACTATTTGAGCAATCTCATTGAAAATTAACTAAGGTGGTGTTTATGTGAATGAATGAAGGAAATTGAATTATTAAAGTTCCTTAAACATAAACTAGAGAACTGAAACATAAGCATGAACAACAGCAATAAAAGACGCAAACACAAACAAAATTGATGACGGAGTTCGTCCCTCCTGGACTACGTCTCTGGTTTGTTTCCAATGGGCAGTCGTTATATTAGGAATGTTCAAAAGGGCTCTTTACATACATTTTTTCCATACTGACTGTGCACGCAGGCACCCGTGGCTACTGACAACATGTAGGCTGTTTGTGCTCAAAAGAGAATTTGCAGGCATAAATAAAATATAGTCTATAGCTTCATTGTACATCTCCCTTTGTTGTGGCACATTGGTATAAATTTTATACAAGCCATGGGAGGGTTCTGAGGTCAAACCCATGGACCTCCTGGGCTATTGAGTGGAAAACATAGCAATACTCTAACATTAGAATTTCAGTGGTAATATTTTGCAATTTTGTTACAACCGGCATAATATATACATAGTATATAGTTTTGAAACCTTATATCGTCGTGCCATTTGTTATAACCCAAAATTTAAACATTGGCCTGATACATATGACCTTTAACCATGAGCCTCTCATGCCATATATGTGGGGACACATATTGCACCCTGTGGCATGTAGTTCGGGAAGTGGAGTCATGGTGGCACATCCCCATGGCATGCTGACTCAACACTCTGGCGAATCTGTAACCATGAACCCATGGAAGAATTTTTTAACCTGTAGCTTGACGGTGTGGCATGTGACTGAACTCTGCATGGCAGTTATGTTGCAGCTAACAGGAATTCTGTGGTGGTATAACAATTGACCTGTGGCATGTGACCATACCAACCTTGTCCGTGTGGTGGCATAATCATTGTAACAAATGTTTAATGTGTCTCGTGTAGCATGGTTACCATAACTGTGCACCATATTTGGCATTGACTCTGTGTTTTTTGGCATCGTTTGAACATTGTTAACTTTTATGATAACAATAGTCTTTGGGTTGGCGGGACCGCCGAATGTGGCGGGCTCTACCACCCTACCCCCACTTACTATATTGTCATAACATTAATATATTTTTGCGCCCAAACTTTAATAAATGACATACATAGTGTTATCCAAGATAACACTTAGGTTTTTCTTTGAGTCATTTAGTTTAGTCAGTTAGGGTTTTGAATTTTTTTTTTTTAAATCACATGCATAAAGGTCTTTTTGGTTTTTTAGTCATTTTGAAGGGTCATTATGAATTTAGTATGGGTCATCATAGATGGGAAAATACAAAATTTTATGTCCCTCAAGCTTATCTAGTCATCATTAGTAACTTGAAAGTTTAGCCAACTTTCGTAGAAACTCTAGTTTAAAAAAATTAGGGTTTTCTACGGGAACTTCCTGACACTTCCATAGAAAATTTGTCTTCCCAAGCACTGATTCCACTACAAAAGTTTGTTTTTCTATAAATGGTAGTGAAACGGTACAAAGAATTCAAAACAGTTATGGTCAGAGGTTATTGAGTCATGATTACATCTTTTTTGTCCTTAACTACCATTTCCAAAATGCGTAGCTGCATACTCATTTCGTTTACATTCCACTTTTGAATAGCTTTGTTGTCACAATATCGGTCTCATCTCCTTACGAGTTGCTCTTGTTGTCTATAGTTTTAGCCTTGTTGTCTTGTGGGTTGGTTATCTCTCTTTAGGAAAGGTATGTGAGTGTCATAGTTGGTCTAGATGTCCTTAAGATATTTGCAGGTGTCAGGAAGTTGCAAACTACGTGTTGAAGCCATGACAGCTCGAAGGAAGTAGTATTAAGGAGGTTCAGTGGTGAGGTACGAGCCCATGGATATGAAATTTATGGAATAAGACTCTACATTCACCCAATAATTTTCCAGCATGGGGTGTCTTCGATTCTGTCAAAAGCTACAAGGATTTCATAGGAAAATTGCTAAAGATTTTTAAATTAGATTTATAGGGACAAAGTGTAAAGTGGGCATGCTAAATTTTTCATTGTCCCCTGACACCATTGCTCAAGCTACATAAATCCCCAAGTCAGGAAAATTGTGATTCAAGATAAAAAAAAGTTCAAGTTGAGAATTGTGTTGAGTTCCTGAAGGAAGAGAACAAAGGCATTGATATGGCTACAGAGATTCCCAAAACTTTCCTTAAAGAATATTTTTCAAAATTCCTGATGGTAATCCAAAATTACTTCACTTGTGAGGGTAGATTTCACATGGTTTGTTAATACCATTTCAAATTGTTGTTGCACTTTACCAGTAAACAACCCTTAGATATTCCTTTTTATTTGTTTAGAATATTGGGAAAGATGGATGAAAAGGTTCAGGCCAAGCCTGATGTGAGTAACACTTCAGTTTTTCATCATGGTCTTATTAATTTTCTGGTGGTTGAAGAGTTGAATAAGCTAAAGAGGGATTGGCCCACATTTTTTTTGTAAGTGGCTATGAAGTAGATGCTGCCACCCCTAGGAGAACTCCAAAGTCCCAACCTATAAACCAAGGGGAGGAGAAGTAGTATGAGGCAGAGTTTGTAGCTGAGCCTAAAACAGAGATATGACCTATAGTAGATCTTGAAATGGAACTTGAAGTTGAACATATAAAAGAGCCTGTGGTAGTAGAACAAATTTCTACAAACACTAAGATAAAAACTTATACAAGAAGGATGACTAGAAGCCAAAGCAAAGGGAAGGGTAAATTTTCAGATATCCTGGAAGCTATTGACATTGAAGAAAGGCCCATTGTGCATTCTCTAGAGATCAAAGAGACAAAAACCAAAAATAAGAGAAAAAGAGCCAAGAAAATGGATTTTACTCAAGAATATTAAGGTTTTATTTTCAATCCCATAAAACCTATCACAATATCCCAGCAGCTAAAAGAAAAGATTCAGCTAAAAGAAGAGATGCCTCCAACAAAGGTAGAATCAGTAAAAAAGGGAAATGAAAGGGGCTTGCACAAGAGAAACTTGAAGTGGATATGTTGCAAGAAAAACTGAGAGATGCTAGGAATGAGGTAATAGAATCAAAATTTATTTTTGAAGAATTGAAGGAAGACATATCAAAGCAACTTGACCTCTATAACAAGGTTGCATATGAATCTGGAAGAAGGATAAAAGGAGCACTTCCTTTACATAGAATGATGAAGCATCAGTGCAAGAGGAGAATATGGTTACAAGCAGATAGGAGAAGGTTGCAAGGGAAATTCAAGGCCTTAGAGACTCAAATTGAAATGATTAAGGTGGAGCTTGCAAAAATAAATCTCAAAATCATTGTTGAGGTTGATGGCACTCCATGATCATGGTAATATCATAATTGTTTTCTTATGTTGTGGAAAATCGATATTTTTAGTTATATACATGCTTGTATAGGCCACTAGAAGTGTTTTGGAGGTAAAACATATTGAAAAGGAAAAATCTCAAAAATCTAGGAAGTTTCATGGCAACTCTCCATATTAAAGGCGAAAGTTTGCTACGAATTTGCTATTGCTTTCAATGGATAAAAATACAAGTTTAAATCTCAGAAAGGGAAGTTCTCAAAGCATGTGTTTATCTTATGAACATCATAGAAGACCCTGGAACAATTAGAAGAATTAGATAACTTGCAGGAGAGTGTTTTGGAATTTGTTACTAAAGTTTGCTACCAAACTTCCTATACTTTTTTTTTCCAATGTAGTGAAGATTTGATGAATTTTGGGCAATCAAATAGTAAAAAAATGGATAAAAAACATGTAAAACATGTTTACATCAACAACCTATCAACTCCTATTTTTCAGAGGGACAAATCAGCAGGTCAACCTCCACGTGGCAGCCAACTCATCATGCCAACTTATCATGGCAAATAATCATGCTAGTTCATATTCCAGTTCATCAACCATCCAACACCTCAGAAGTTTGTTATGTTCAATAAGGATCATAATTTAGAAAAGTTTGTTAAAGCTCTTAAATGGTGATGGAATATTTTTTTTACACAAACTCAAAACAGAAAATATCCCTAAAAAGTCTCTATGTTTTGTAATTCAATTAGAACTAGGTCCCTTAGCTAAAGCACCAAGTATAGCCCAGGTGGCAGACTATTGTAAAAGAGGCCTCACTTTATTAAGGAGGGACTTTTTCACTTTGAAGGGGTTGATGAATAACGAAAGAGCCACTTTTGTAAAAAAAAATTCTTCATGAGCTAATATACAGTTTGCAGCAAATTGTTTTCAAACATGAGATTCTCCTTGGATTTTGTGATTTCCATCTCCTTATTTTGTATATTGTTATCATTTTCATGGAAATATGATCACTTGTAATTCATGATTAAATGCTCCAAGTTCCTTCATTTGTTGTGTTTTTGCTATAAGGTTTAATTTTTAAGCCAATTTGCCTCAATTTCCATGAATACAATTTGTCTGTAATTGAATTTCTTTTGCTGACTCCATTCCCAATGGTGGTTGTCATTACACTTTTCCACCTACAAAAAATCACATAAATTATAAAAAGACTTAGCCATCTACAAATTAAATTTGATATTAATTATTTCATTGTTTTCTTTGAGACAACCCTCTCTGACTGGAAGGGCTAAATTCCAGTTTAAATTTGGTTTGAAAAAGTTATGCTTGGTCGATAGTTGACACAACCTAACTTGTTCCAGCCTAGTGATAAAATTTTGGTGTGTTTCCCGGGAGTTCAAAATTCGCATTATCTTGGGTAAATGATTCTTGTCAAAGTAACTGAGCTCTTGAAGGTAGCGGGAGATCAGAAATTCGAGGTTGTACTTCTACCATGGTGACTCCACTGGCATATTCAGCTTAAATGTGGCTTCCAAGAAGATTCATTTGAGGATAAATCCAGACCCTGATCCACTAGAGATAGTTGATGATCCAAAAGAAGTTCTCAGAGGTATTGACAACTCATCAAAATTAGGTATTCCATATCTTGTAAGAGCTTCATCTTTACCTTCTAGAGGTGTTCAAAATTTTGAAGCCATAGAGATTTATGAAAAGTTTTAAGAAACACTTTTTAGATATAAATAAAAAAATGAATTAACAAAAATCATCTTAGATCTACAAAGGTTAGGAATTAACATTACATATGTTGTTTCAAAAGAAGATAGAGAAGGGTTTTGGGAAACTGTCACATCAGAATATTCATTAGAACGAGAGTCTTTAGAACAACTAAAGGAACTAGATCCTTTTTATTTCCTATTGAAAAGGAGAGATGGTGTCCCTTTACCTGAGTGGTGTTCTTTTGTTTCTGAGCTGAAAATTCCTGACTCAATTTCCTAACATCACATCCTCTTTCATTACTACTCCTCCTAGTTTGATAGCGACTTCCTCTACTGTAGTTTCAGTTAGTACTGTCACTTCCATTATGGATGGGGTTCTTCCTCCTCCTCCTCTTGTGGGCCCTGCTAGATATGCTCCTCTTGTTTTTCCTGCTCTACGCCATGATCTCCCACAAGGATATTCCACTAGGATAAAGACCTTTGGAGGTGAGGAGGGAATCATTGCAGAACAATATGTTGACCAATTTAATGACTTTATAGACCTAGAGGAGGTAGATGATGAATATGTCAAAATTAGGTTGTTGTGAAAAGTTTTATTGGTGAAGTGAGAAAATGGTTTAAAGCCTTAACCCCGGGCAGTTTGCAGAATTGGGATCAATTGGAGGACAATTTCCTGAGAAAATGGGGAAGTAAGGTAAATCATGTGCAAGCCTTGACTGAATATAACAATTTGAAGAAAGAAAGTAATGAGTCAGTTCAATATTTTTCAAAGAGGTTAAATAAAGTTTCTAACTGTATTCCGGCTCATATAAAGCCTCCCCCAGGGGTTGCCAAATTACATTATGTTGAAGCCTTTGAGTATGAATTTTCCATTTTGCTAAGGGAGATGGAGTGTGCCACTCTAGTTGATATGAAAAATGATGCTATGAAGGTTGAGGTTAACATGGCTACAACAAAAATGTCCAAGGCTGGAAAAGGAAGAGTGAAAGAAGAAGAACAACCCTCTACATATTCGGATTTGAAATTTGACACGATGATGAGAACCATGGAAATACTTATGGATAGACTAGCTCTTTGAAAAAATCCTCCTCCTACTACACAACTAGAAATACAAATTGTAAATCCACATTATAGAAGACCTCAAATTCAACAGAGACAAAGAGATAATAGAAATCATCCTGATCAAAAAGTTAGGCCCCCTTTTCCACAAAACTTGGTGGATAAAGAAGAAACACAACCAGAAATTCAAGGGGATATCATTCATTGTTTGGATGAAGATGAAACATATATGTTTTTAACAAAATAGGAGCATGATGAATCTAGCAATGACATAGGGAATGATGAAACTGAAAAAAAATATGACTACTTGAAAGGCTATCAACATGCTATTTTTGAGATGCAGAAACAATACAATATTAGGAATAGAAATGTTCCTATAGTAGCCAATAAAATTCATCCTAAGAAGGATGGTCCAAAGGCTGCTGAAAAAGAGAAAGATAATCCTCTTGGGAAAGAAATTGAAAAGATAAAACCAAATTTCAACCTAGAAAATGAAATTTCAAAAATCAAGATTGTTGTCCCCTTTGGTGAAATCATAAAAGTCACAAAATACATAAGTCAAATTTTGAATATGCTTAATACTCAAGCTGGACCCTCTGATATTCCAAATATGAAAGAAGATCATCTCGCCATTTTCCTAGGGCCAAGACTAGAAGACGAGAAAAATGAAGAAGTTCCACCATTTTATGTGAGTCTAAAAATTCATGACATGACATTACATAATGCTATGTTGGATTCAGGGGCATCACACAACTTAATGCCAAAGTTCATCATGGAAAGAATGGCTTTGGACATAACTAGGCCATGCAAAGACTTGCTTTCATTTGATTCCAAAAGAGTTCAATGTATTGCTCTAATCAAGGATGTAGTTGTTGGTTTAACTTAAGTAGCTGCTAAGACTATATTGATGGACATAGTTGTGGCTAATATTCCACCAAAATTCGACATGCTATTATCTAGATCATGGGCTGCCAAAATCAAGGGAACCATGCAAATGGACATCACCTATGCCACTATCCGTGTTTTTGGTGAGCAAAGGAGATTTTATAGAGCGTCTAGGATGGAATACATGGTCAGAAGCAAATATAAATCTCAAAATTTCCCATTTTATGCAATGGAAACTGAGTTAGGATCCTCCATCCTTTTCAATGAAATCACCAATGAAATAGAAAATAAGAAAATAAGAAAATATCAGTAAATAAAAAAATAAGAAAAATGAAGAGATTGAAAAAGAGGGTTAGTGGCACATGAACTTTGATGGTGCTTCTGGAAGAGAAGGAGTTGGTGCAGGAATTTGGATAATCATCCCCAAGAGATGAGAGTAAGCTTTTATCTTACAAAATAAATTTTGATTACACAAATAACATGGCAGAATATGAAGCTCTAGTTTTTGGTTTAGAAGTTATAAAAAATTTAGTTGCTAAAAGGATTTCAGTCTTTGGTGATTTTGAGTTAGTCATCAAACAAGTAAATGGCACCTATAAAACTAAGGATGTTAGAATGAGGGAATACAAAAATCTTATCCTTGAAATGATTGAAAATTTTGAAGAACACAATTTTACCATCAAGCCTAGAGATAAAAATGGTGTTGCAGATTCCTTAGTCATCTCAGCCAGTCTATATATCATTCCTATTCAACCTAGAAAGAAAAATGAAGTTGAAGTCATACATAGGCCAGCCATTCCTGATAACATAATAAGCTGGCATGTATTTAACAGTGATAAAAAAGTCAGAAATTTTCTTGAATTGAAAGAAGAGTTTGAAACCATTCAAGTTGACCAACAAATATGTTTGTTGAAACCAAAGCTAGTACGAAGGTGATCCAGCTAAAAAACAATTATATTCCTAAGTTTTGATTCCTCTTGAAAAGTTGTTTGACCAAAACGACGTAGCTAGGGAAAATTTTAGGGGCTAATATTCGCATGTGGGCTAATTTTCCATGCTGTTTCCAAAAAAAAGATTCGCTAATTTCCAATTTTTTTTAAATTGATTCACCCAAAATTTATAGTATAAAATTATTTTACCCTAAAAATCACCAAAATTATATATATACTAATATAAAATGATTAGAAAACTAAATACTTTTACAAAAATAACATCAAAAATTTTACAAATTACATATTGGTGACTACTAAGATTCGCCAAGTTTTCTAAACTTTAAGATAAACGCCCATCATTAAAATTTTCCCTAGATGTAGCTAAGAGTCCTAAGATAAATTTTGATGATGAGGAGGTTGAAAATTGTAATCTTGGCACTGCAGAAAGTCCCAAGTTTGTCAAATTGTCCAAGTTCCTTTCTTTTGAGTTAAGGTATGTTGATTTGATGAAGAGATACATAGATGTCTTTGCATGGAGTTATGCAGATCTGAAAATATATGATCCTATTATCATTCAACATACAATACCCATAAAAGAAAATGAAAAGCGTTTCAAACAAAAACTGAGGAGAATCAATCCATTACTTCTACCATTAATTAAAAAATAGATTAAGAAGTTGTTTGAAGCAAAGATCATAGTTCCATTGACGTTTTCCAGGTGGTTGGCTAATTTGGTATCTGTAAGAAAGGAAAATGGGGAAATTAGGATATGCATTGATTTCATAAATTTGAACAAGGCATCACTAAAGGATAACTATAATCTTCCCAAGATGCACCACATACTGCAAAAAATTGTTGGATCACAAAGGATGTTGATTTTAGATGGTTTCTCAGGCTATAATCAGATATTTATACATCTAGATGACAAGAGAAGACAACTTTAACAATGCCTTGGGGAACATTTATGTATTCAAATATTCCCTTTGGACTCATGAATGTAGGAGAGACCTTTCAAAGGGAAATGGACATTGAATTTGTAGAAGAAAATATGAAATATATGTGTTTGTTTAATTGGATGACATCACAATGTTCTCAAAGAAAGAAGAAGAGCATCTCAAGCACTTGGAAAATATTCTTCAAAAATACAGAAAATTTGGTATTTCCCTAAACCCCACCAAAAGTGTCTTTGCTTTGACAACCAAAAATTTATTGGGTCATATAATATCAAAGGATGGAATTAAGATTGATCCAAGTAGGGTTGTTGCTATTAAGAATATTTATCTGCCTAGAAACAAAAAATAAATCCAATCCTTTTTAGGAAAGGTGAATTTTGTTAGAAGGTTTATCCCTAACTTTGCAGAAATTGTGAAGCACATCACCAAGATGCTTAGGAAAGACTGCAATATTAAATGGAAAACATAGGATAAAAATTCTTTTGAAGATATCAAGAAAGTTATTACTCAAGCTTCAGTACTCATAACCCTGATTTTTCAAAAGAATTTTTGGTTTTTACTTTTTCTTCTGAGCATACAATTGCAAGAGTATTGTTGTAGAGAAAACAACAAGGTAATGAACATCCTATTTCTTTTTTCAGTAGGACACTTGGATATTCTAAATTAAAGTACAACATTATGGATAATCAAGCTTATGATTTGGTAAAGGCACTCAAATATTTTAGAGTTTATGTCTAACATTCACACATTGTTGCTTTTGTACCTAATGTTGTGGTGAAGGATATATTAAACCAAGTTGACCCAGATTGTAAAAGGAGTAAGTGGATTTCCACTTTGCTAGAATATTATTTGGAGATCAGGCCTACCAAATTGGTGAAAGGACAAGGACTAGCAAAGCTAATGACTAAATCATATTTTGATTGTCTAGGTATGAATTTTATAACAGAAATTTCAGAGGTGATTGAAAATGAAGAACTAATCCTTGTGGAAGAAAAAATCACTATCTTAGACTAATATAAGGATGTCATTTTTTTAATGCATCATAGATCTCCTCCTAAAATAACAAAGTCAAAGTCCATATTTGTTAAGCTGAAATTTGTGAGGTACTGTATCTTGAACATAAATTTGTATTGGAAGGACACAGGTGGGATACTTCTTAACTGCCTACTGGAAGATTAAGCTAAAAATGTGATTGAAGAGTTTCATAAGGGTGACTGTGGAGGTTATCATTATTGAAAAGAAATAGTGAATAAGATACTCAGAGAAATATTTTATTGGACTTTAATGTTCAAAGATGTTTATAATAATATTGCTGCCTATCATGAATGTCAAATATTTGATGGAAAAAAAAATTTGCTCCCATTACCTTTGAAACCTATATTTGTAGAAGCTCCTTTCCAAAAACGGGGATTGGATTTTATTGGCAAGATACATCATGCATCTTCAGGCCAACATCGGTGGATCCTAACAGCAACTTATTACCTTAAAAAGTGGATTGAAGCAGTTCCTACCAAACAAGCTACAGATTTAGTGATCATACGTTTTATGGAAAATAACATATTATCAAGGTTTGGTTCATCCCATGAAGATCATCACTGACAATGCTAAAGCTTTCAAGTCTAAGAAGCTGGTGAGATTTTTCAATCAGTATAATATCACCCTTGGTCACTCTACAACTTATTTAATTGGGTCTATGGACATGTACACTTTACCTTTAGTAAAATGGGATCACATCGCTCTCCCAAATTCTTGGGGAAAATGGGGACTTAAGAATCTTCCTTTTTTTTCAAATGAGTTGACTGCAAAAGGGGGTTGGAGACTTATATCTTCTACAAGACTATAGTCTATGGTTTTCTACTAGAGATATATTCATCCAATCTCCATTGAGGATTGGATTAGGTCCCCATATAAAAATACTCATAAGTTTTCAATTATATGGAAATATTTTATCTACTCTTTCTCCATCATTGAGAATGGACTAGCATGGAAGATTGGAAATGGTCAATATATTTGGATTGGTATTGATCCATGGTTTGGCTGCAAAATAAATTTTAGATTGCCCATAGGCCTTGCTCAACATATACAAGTAAGGGTATATACTCATTGGCTCAGATTACTAGGTGAGGAGGGGGATTTTTTATTCCATAGATGTGGCTCTCGTCCCACCAACTCGGTCTTCCATAATGTTTTAGAGACCCCTAGTCCATTTACACTAGGGAACTAGAGGGGAGTGACATCTGGCTAAATGAGGTAGAGGATGATTTGGAATGGAATCATTCGTTGAATGGCTATTATACATTAAAATAATTTTTTTCTTACCTTATTGCATATCACATTCCTGGGGACTAGGAAGTAAAATGGTGGAAAGACTTATGGAGATTAAAATTCCCTGCCAAAACCAGGTTTTTCATGCGGTTCTTATTAGAAAATAAGGTCCCTACTTGGGACTTCCTACATAAGAGAAAAAAATCAGGTCCAAGTTTCTTTTGTTTATGAAAATATTAGGAGGAGATGGGTCATCACATGTTCCTTTCTTGCTCCTACACAGAATTTGTTTGGGATATATTTGCTACAAATATTGGGTCGATGTGTCGATGGCATGGGGACACTCTCAGAACTATGGGAAGAATGGAGCACAAACCGACTAGTTAAATATTTCGAATTTGTTCCTTTATTAGGATGTTGGGGTATTTGGTTGGCTAGAAATAGATCCATCTTCTGTGACAAGTTTACTCCTCCCTTGATCGTTCTTGGATTGTAATTGACTATTATTGACCTTATCCCCAAGCCACAAAATGAACAACATCACAACGTTATTACCAGGGTCTTAGTTGATAAATCAGTGCCCTGGGAATTTTTTGATGGAGCCTCCCAAGTGGATCCCCATACATGTGGTGGAGGGCCTCTTCTAGATCTTAGTGAGACACATATATATAGATTAAAAATGGGTATTGGTGCAAGCACTAACAATTATGTAGATTTAATGGCCTTGAATTTTCTTCTTATATATGCACTTGAACAAGATATGTTTTTTCTTCATGTTTTTGGGGACTCTTTATTTGTGATTAAATGGATCAATGGCAACTAAAAGTGCCACAATCTCCGTTGAATGCCTATTATGACTGAGATGAACAAACTCAATTTTTTTTTTTTATATACTATCTATAACTCATATTTATAGGGAACTAAGTGTTGATGTTGATGATTTATCTAAAGAGGGAATTACAATGGAAATAGGGTCCTAGCAGACTGCGTCGGAGAAGAACGTATCTTCAATGCTTACTACCATTAACCATTTATGGATAGTTATATGGATGATTACTAACATTGGCCTCTCAAATTTCATCACATAGTATACCTTCATGAACATAATGGATTACAAATGTTGTAACTTTATGTGTTTTTGAAACTATATCCTCTGCTTTTGGACAACCTCTTTTTGTACATTATGAACAACACTGATAATGTATGTTGCATCTCATGTTTGGTTTTTGTTTCTGAAAAAAAATTATTATATGCATATATTATGGTAAAAAATTAGTTTATTTATGTAAACGCTCAGCCTTATCTAAGTAAGATCTGCCTCTTTTGGAACTATTCTGAATACATATGAGTTATGTATCAACAACATGTAATTTTATATCTTTCCAATAATAAAATTATAGATTTTTTTCGGGGGAGAAATAAAGTGGAAATTTTGAATGGTGGAAAGAGGTCATGACAAAAAAATGTTTTCATTCCAACATAAAATTATGCATATATCAACATATAGTAGAGGAATGTGAAACAACAATATGGAAATTGTATAGTATAAATTGTAAAAACCCTTAATCCAATCCCACATAACTTGTATTTTAGGGAATGGTAAGTCAATAAAAATTTGAGAATACCACCTTCAATGCATAATCAACCATTTTCAAAACCAAAATAGTGTATGACAACTCAGGAAATAAAAACATTTTTTGGTTTGTCTCAATAGGATGAGATAAATGACGTATAATGGTTTTGTTGGAAAAATTGATCTCCTACTAGGCCTCTTCATTCTTGAATGGTATTTTTCATTCTCTTATTCATAATCTAGCCCTAGTGGACAAATAGGTTCCTAATTGCAAGGGTTGGAGTTTGAACAAAAATGTTTAGTGCATGAACATAGGTTATAAATTTCAACTTCCGTCTTTGCCTCCTTGATCAATGATTTGGAAACGCATTTTGAGGGTTGATGGTTTTCCTACGGTAAATATCTTATATTGAATCACAGTGCATGGGAAATTATTAACAACTAAAAAAAATTGGAAACATGGAAATCAAGGGAACTCAAGACATGCATCATGTAAAACAATAGAAGAGACTTACAAACCTATTTTCTTTTAATGCCACTTTTATAATTAAGCTTGGAAGCTTGCATTTGAGGAGACTAAAATAGGTTTTCAGCCATCTATCTTGGAATGGTATGTTCATTTGTTTGCATAAAAATATCACATGATTATATTATGATAAATCAATTTTCAAAAGGGCATGGTTGGAAATGCAGATGTTCCTATGCTAGAAAATATGGTTAATAAAGAATATATCTGTTTTCCAACAAGAGCTTATCTAATATCAGTAGCAACCAAATCTTGAGGCCTCCTATTAGAAGTAGTCCAATTCAAAGGAGTGAAAGGCCATAATGTGATGTTATTGGAACAAGAAGAAAATAATTAGTTGGAGGATATTCTAAATCAATAATTACCGCAAAAAATAAGCATCACTTTAAGACCCTTTCATGGGGCATGTTAGAAAATTTGACTAGAATAGGATGAGTTCTGTAGCTACCTATTATCTAATAAATAGTTTTCTCTTTTCTTTGGTAGGGCCTTGAAATGTAACCTAGGGGTGGTAGGTGTTGGGGGAGTCATTCTCTATCCATCCAGACAACATTTTTGTAAGTTTTCTTTGTGTTTCAATATAGAATATTTACATAATTTTATCAAAATTACTCTCTCTCGCCTGCCACCTTGGAAGCCAGACCAGAAGAAAAAATGTAGAGAGTCAAGGAATTGCAAAATTAGAGGAGAATCCATGAAAATTAGAGACCAAACCATTTTTTTCCCCAATCAGGGGAGCCCAATAACAAGAGACAAAAATAACATCCTTGTTGAGTAGCAAAGTCTTTTCTAACAATAAAATTAAATTCCAACTCTAACAAAGTCTAGCTCCAATTATTTAATTGATAGCCACCTACATCAGGGTATTTATGTCTTTAGTTGATATTTCCAAGAAATCCCATTTTAATAAGGAAAGGGGGAAGGAAGACCAAGAAGAATGGTTAAATATAGAGAGTAAATCACAACGTTCATTAACTAATCGATCTACAGATTAATTAGTTGATTTTCAAATATGTGAAGGAATGGAAAAAAAGATTCAAGGAGCTTTCAAATCTCCAACTTTTGGAAATCTTGAGAAAGGAGTATCCATACAAGAGCTTAGTAATAAGGGAAATAAAAATATGAGAGTCACCTTCGAGGATTTGGTAAGATAAATTAATGCTGGAGTCAATTTTCATCCCTATTTCAATATTTTTGAATTCCACTGCACTATTACTATTGTGGCCAATGTAACCATAATACAGATGAATGATGTCTCTTGTTTCATAGAAAAAGACTCCCTTATATCATATAGGACTAGGGTTTCCTTTGGAGGCATCAATTACATTTATTCTGATAAAATTAAGAGGAGGGGAAGACCAGTGAGAGTGGGGGGGAGTAGATGAGGGGGGGAATGGGATTTGGGCAAAGGAAGAGGGAAAGTTGAGAGCAGTGAGAACAAGTGCCTCAAATTCTTGTAATTTTTAGTATAAGGCTTACCAATTAGAGTTAAATATGGTTTCTTTGAGATAACAAAGAAACATATTCCCAAGAGAGAGGTTGGTATCTTGAGAGTTGTGGAAGATGTGTTTATTCTATTATTTCCAAAGAATCTAGAGGAATAATCCAAGTACAATAATATAAGCTCTATTGAGAATGGGAGTGAAAAATGGGGAAATATTCCAATCACTGATCAAGTCCAGGGGGGAAGTATTTGATCAGAAATTTTTTCTAAAGATATTGAAGATCTAGTTCCAAAGATCTTGGGCTAGAGAAAAAATATGGAAAATATGTTCATGGTTTTCTTCACTAGCTCGGCATAAGAAACAGGGTGAGGGACCAACATAGCCCCTGAATAAAATCTTATCCTAAGTTAATGTTTTTCTATGGAGGACAAGCTAGAGAAAATCATTTATCTTGGTCCAAAGCTTTTGATGCCAAATTTTATACCATACCTGTTTATTGAGAGAGTGAGTATGATTGGTAACAAGGAAGTAATATTATTTTATGGTGAGAGAACCTTGTGATCAATATCCCCAACAATGTTTATTTGAATCTTCAAAAAAATTATTTTTCGATGTAAAAAATTTTCCTTGAAATTTTCAAGATCTTGGGCTAATAGTGGGAAGTACCAAGAGGAGGGAGATTGACATCAATGATAATCGGTCTCCAAGTAATCAAACACAAGAAATTTACCTTGATATTGAATAGCATAATATACATCTTTAATATGTTCTTGGGTAGAAAGTTTGGGAAATTTATGCCAAGAATCATCCCAAAAGAAAGCAATTTTTCCATCCTTGACTTCCCAAATGTAGTGCTCTTGTACTAAATGTTTTCATTTTCAATCTAGAATCTAAACAGATGATCTCATTGGAAAGAAAATTGTGTGAATGCATTGTTCAATAGGAATGTGATTATTGTATTTACTAGTCCATATTTTCTTCCATAATTCCTAACCTTCTTGCAAAAAACACCACCAAATTTTGGCTCCTAAGGCAGTGTTCATAGTTTTTGAATCCTACAGTCCCAGTCCTCCTAATTTTTTGGGAGACATAATTTCTCCAAATAAAACAGCCTACCCATTTTTTGTCTTTTTAAGCCCCTACCCATAATAAATTTTGTTGAATGACTTTGATTTGATGAAGGATGTTTTTGGTTGTTGCAAGGGCGAAGAGAAGATATGTGGGTAAGGCATGCAACATAGATTTAAGGAGGATAGTTATGCCACCTATGTTAAATGAGTGGAAAGTCTAGCTATCCAATTAGTTGGTAAAATTTTGAATGAGGTTAGACCAAAGTTTGGGACACAAGGAATTGGGAGCTAAAGGGGTTCCTAGATAGGTAGTGGGAAAGGTGCCTTTCTTGAAGCCCAAGAGATTAGTGAGATGATGTTGAATAGTCGGGGGAGAATTAAAGGACAAGATATTAGAATTTTGTGAATTTATTCCCATGCCTAAGCCAAACATGAAATCATCTAATAATTTTAAAAAAATTGATGTTTCTCATATAGTTGGAACACTTATGAACATTCTACCATCCACAAATTTTTGGTGCGAATATTTCTCATTAGAGTTGGAGAAGCGTAGACGCTTCATGGCACCAATAGTAACAACTTGTTTTAGGGCCCATCCCATCCCTTTGGCTACAAGGATGAAGATAAAGGGGGAAAGAGATAAGGGAAAGAAGGGTTGAAGACCTTAGAGGGAGAGTCATAAACTAATATAGAGAAGAAGGAGAAAGAGATAAGGGAAAGAATATAGGTGATCCAGGATTCTAAGAGACCAAATGCTCCGAGAATTTTAAAAATGTAAAACCAACTTAATTTATCAAAATCCTTAGATAAATCAAACTTCATGAGCATAGTTTTTTTTTTAATGATGAAGGAAACGAACCATCTCTTGCACCACTATTGTTTCATCCTAAATTTTTGTTCATTCAACATAGTTTTATAACAAACCCAGGTTAAAAGTTCATATATGAAAGTTAATAAAGGAAAAATAAGACTAATATCGTGGGACATGTATTCCAAGATAAATGTTGGGAAAAAAATCCAACTGGGTGTTCATTTGTTTTATTATGGCTAAGGGAAAATGGAAAAGGTTTTGAAAATGCCAGAGGCATTAATTGCCATTTTATTTATGAAAACAAAGGAAAATAGGAGAAAGGGAAGGTGAAAGGTCACATGTTTCATGTGAGGAGGAAAATGAAGGAAATTAATGGAAATTAAAGAAAATAGAGGCCTAATTAATAAAAAGGATTCTAAGGATCAATTCACGACCTTTTTCCTGTTCAATTTTGTAGCTCTCTCTATTCTCTCTACTCTCTCATACTCTTGCACACTTAAATAATTATTGGAACACTCTGACATTGGAGAAAGGAAGGAAAAGGCAAGGCAAGAAAGAAAAGGGAAGCAAAGATCAAACAAGGAAAATGTTGTATCAAGTGGCTACATAGGGATTGCTTACAGGTATCGAGTTGCATTTATGATTTTCTTGCTAGTGTTGGCATGCATGGTTCATGCATGTGTGTATTTGGTTCTCTTGTTGTCATTGGAATGTTTTTTACCAGGTGTGAGAGTGGTTTTCATCCTTTCCTTTCCATTTTCAAATAGCCATGGTGTGATGTGGTTCTTTTACTTGATTGATATGGATTGTTGTATGGTTTCAAAGCTAAGTGGGGTGGTCTCAGGAAAATTCCCAAAGGCCTAGGAATCCCTTGACCGGTAATGGCAGGATAGTGATAAAGCCTGAGGGTGGAGATGAGAAAATTCCTCACGGTTTATGTGGAGAAATTTGGAGGTGTCCATGATTATTTAGGTCCTATTGATCCCTTAACCGGTATGTGGTAGGATTGTGGTAAAGTGTGTAGTGTATGTTTCTTTGTTTGGTCCTAGGAATCCATTGATCGGTAATGGTAGGATACATGGCAAAGCCTGGTTGTATAGATGAGGGTTTCAGGCTTAGGAATCTCTTGACCGGTAATGGTGATATACATGGTAAATCCCAAGGAAGCCCTGGTTGGTTTTATTGTTATCCCACATTCATGATTGGAATATGGAATGGGGGTGATTGGTTGAAAGAAATATTTGGTTCAACCCAATCTATGGTCGGGTGGTACGTGAAAGTACCTTACTTAGTTGTATTTTGCATATATTAATAAAATCTATTTTCCTATAGTATTTCATGAGTAGATGTGCATGTTATTACGAGGATTTGATGGTTAATCTATCATTGTTATTCTACTAGTTATATGTTGGTTATAATCATGGTTTTATGACAAACTTTGGTTATATCTCTCATCATGTTTTATTTAGTAAATGAAACGTTAATGAATGTATGATCTAATAGATGATAATGTAGCTAGTGTGAGAGGGAATCAAAACTTCTTGACGATTATCAGATAAGTATGAGGTCCCTATGTTCATATGTGTTTATATGACCTGTACATTACATGTTTATGATGTGTTTGATGAAATGTCTGTCATGATTAAGATGATTATGTTCAATTATTGGTTCAAGTTTTTCATTATATGCCTTGTATTCTTTCTATTATCATTTCTAATAATTTCATCAAGCTCTAGGTAGAGGCATAATTATTATCCTAAGAAATTGGCTCAGATTTCGAGGTCACTGGCACAGAACTGCCTAAAAAATACTGCAATTGCATGGAGGCCTTTTTGTGGAAGTGACTGGAGGCTTCTAGTCACACGGAGGGATTTTCATGGGTTTGAATGGGTGTTTATTTTAGTAAAAAGTAATTTAAGTGAGGGGTTGGGCACCTGGAGCTATTGGTTAGCTCTCGAGGGGACCTGTAGCTCCTAAGGAAGGTCAGTTTGGTTTTATTTTGTCTATTACACTTCCTTAATTGTACTTGGGGATTTGAATCATATCGTAGTAACTCTTAATCACATGTTTACCCCAGTGGACTGGTTATCTTGGGTAAATGTGGGAGGAAGGTGTTATTGAGTGGTATCAGAGCATGATTCACCCCTTGGACTGGATGGGCAGAATATGGTTGTCATGCATGCATGTAGGTTGTATAGGTGTTTGATGTGTATGCATGGTGATGGTCGTTGTTGTAGTTGTGTCATCATATAGAATTTAAAAGTGTTTTTATTGATATGTGTTTTTCGTGAATTCATGTTAGTTGAATATGCATTTTTTGTGTATGTATGTTGTCCATGTGGATGTATGCATGAATTTTCATGGTTATAGTTGTCGTGTATGGGGTCATGGTATGTGGTTTATATGGTCATGCATGGTAACTAGATTATGATTGAGATGATGTCTATATGCTGATATGATTATGTTTATACATGTATTGTGCTAATCTGGTTGATCTTGCAGACGGGATATCCTCCCATGAACTATATTTAGGTATGTTGATTATGTTTATATTTTTGTTTAGATGACATGGTATACTTGCAAGAAGAAGATCAAATATGACTATTAATATGGTATACTATAGTTCACAAGATGCCCCCTATAGATCAAATGAGCGGCATGGTGATGAGTACTCCCCTCACATAGTAGACACTTTGAGAAGTTTTAAGGCATAAATAAGGAGTTTCAAAGCGAATAATGACGGGATAATTCAATCACAAGAGATACTTTTCAAGGCACAGGAGAAACAAGCATATGTGAATGCAGTGATTATTGAGAGCTTGTCAGACTTATAGAGGTATGGAATGCTTAGGATTAGTCACAGACACAAGTCATACAAGGATGATACTGTTAGGGATGGAATATTCTTAGATACCACTAATAGACAAGGTAGTGGACATGGGAATTATTCTAGTTCTAGTTTAGACATGTGCCATGGTCATCATCTCTATCATTCATACAAGAGGAGTGATAGGGTATATTTATCGGATGAGTTCAATAAATCCAAGCCACCTACATTTGATGGAGAAATAAGGAATTCATGGGATGCAGAAGATTGGTTGCTTAGAATGAATAAGTTCATCAGGTTGCATGATTACTCAAAGAACATGAAGGCTTGAATAGTTACGTTATGTCTTAAAGGTAAAGCAGATATTTGGTGGGAATACGTGAAGAATGTCAATGGAATTCGGGAAGACGAGTTGACTTGGAGGGAGTTTTAAATACTTTTCAGGAAGAAGTATCTATCATAGAGATACTATGACGATAGGGAGAAGGATTTAAATGAGTTGAATATGGGATCTATGATAGATGAGGATTATACTAGCATATTCTCGGTGTTGTTGAGGTATATGCCTTATTTAAAGGAGGAGAAGGAAAATATTCATAGATTAATCTGTGTGTTTTCAGTAGCATTCAAAGACAGTGTCGATTTTGATGATGTTGGATCATTAGAGGAACCCATCAGAAAGTTGAAACATTGTTACGAGCAATCAAAGTGTAAGACAGAGTTTCAGCAAGGTTGGAAAGGGAAAGACAAAGCTAAGGGAAAGTGGGGATTAAAGCGAACAATACATTAGAGAACTTTTGAGGTCTAAAATGGGCCTCCTAAGAAAAATGTACGACCAAAATAAAATTTATAAGAACCAATAGGATTCAAGATGATGATGTCAACCATGGGGGATGATTCATCATTTTTGGGGTAAAAAAGTAAAAAGATTAGAAAATAATAAAATAATAAAACTATTTTTTCAACTTGTATTTTCAACTTATCTCCCTAAGGTTTTACTCAAATTTCGAGGGGGAGTACTCATTGGATGCAAAATTTAATTCCTCATCCAAGGAGTACCTATGTTGCATACTTTAGATGGACCCTACAACACGAAAAGTGAGAAATACATGAAAAAATGTAATTGCAATCACATTTTTAATGTCTTTCTCATTTTTCATGTAGAAGGGTCCATCAAACATATGCAACATGGGTACTCCTTGGATGAAGAATAAAATTATTCATCCAACGAGTGTTCCCGCTCGAAATTTGAGTAAAACTGTAGGGAGATAAGTTGAAAATACGAGTTGAAAAAGTAGTTTTTTTCCCTCTAAAATTTGATGATGTAATCTAATATTATTTTATTATTTTCACTATTATTTTATAATTTCCTTAGGAGGCCCATTTTAGACCTCAAAATTACCCTAATGCCTCAGGATGTAGGTGATAAACAGAATGTGGTTCCTTACAAGAATTTTAAAGTAGTTGGACAGGGACATGGATCACAGCTTGTGTTGAGATTCAACAAGATGATGAGCTTAGTGAAAAGAGTCGCCTTCACTAAGTGGGCCTGTAGGCTATTTTTGGCGCAAGTCTATTTTTAGAATATGTCTATTTTTAGACATGATGATCATATTTCAGAAGTTGCAGGATGCTATTTGTGGATGGTTGATCAAGTTGGAAAAATAGATGAAATTCTATTTTTAGAATATTGGGCGAAGTCTATTTATAGATCGTCAATCTAAAAATAGATGCATATCGATTATTATTAGCTCTTAATAATAATCAGACTCTAAACAGCAACTTATTCTCTTGAAGCACTTTAGTTCAGTGCACTGATGTGGCACATCAGCTGACAGAAGGATTACGCTATTCCTAAGGGTTTACTGGAGCTAATGCATGGAGGACTCAGTTAGAACTCAAGTGGTAGAGTTATGACATAGTTGGAAGAAGTAGTTATGGAGTTGTATTCAGTTTAACTCAGTTAGACTCAGTTGAGCTAGAATCTAACTGATTGATACACTAGTGAGAGTGGAGTGAATTAATTAGTTAATTAATTCATAAATAATAACTCATTAATCAACTGAACAATACAGCAGTTAACTATAGTGCATGGTAGTTTCATTGGAGACCAGTGGAGAGATAGGTGAAAGGGCAAGAAGGACTATCTGTTGTGACTATAGTGATGCATTGATTGCATCACACACTTAGTGGAGATGCTAGTTAGGATTCCGCAGTCAAGGATAGAGTAATTCGAATTCATTCAGAGCTATTCTTCAACAGATATTGCGCAGTGGAGGCAGGTTAGTAGGTGGCAAAGATTGGTGCATGGATTTGCAAGATTGGGCCTGATTAGTGTATGACGATTATACTGTACTGAGGGCTTGTGATAAGATTTGTATGCTTGTATGATATTTTCATATGATATCCATGTTACATAATATATATTTGGGTTTTTCAGCTTTAGGCCTTCCTTATTAAAAACTGTGTTATGTGCGATTGAATATTTTTGTTTATGCTTCACATGTGTGTGCAATTAATTGTTTCCGCAAAAGATTAACAAGTGGAATAGATTCAGTATCTTGCATAAAGTTAAATAGTGTGAGGTCAGGTGGATCTTGGACATATGCATGCTTAGTGCATATAATTTCTACATGGTGTCAGAGCATTTTTATTGAATATTGCAATTGTGAAGTCAGTTTGTTCTCGTTGACAATTCAAATTTGCTACAGAAGATTCTTGGTGCAGAAATCAAGTATACAATGAAATTTATTTCAATGGGTTGAGATTGGAGTATGCCCTTGATGGGAGCTTGAATTACATAGCCTGGAAGGACAGGATGGAGGTGGTGCTGGAGGATAATGGGCTGAAGGAGTTCATCGATAACGGTGTTCCTAAGGCGGGATCTAGCGATGCTGCATTACTTGATACATGGAAAAAGAAGATAGCAAAGATGAGGAGAATTCTGTTGGAAGGTGTGAAGGACCATATTGTGTCCAGCCTTCATGGGAAAGCCACTCTATTCCTAATGTGGAAGGCTTTGATAGACTTGTTCCAAAGTAGAAGTGACCGGAGGAAGTTGGCGCTTAGAGACAAGCTCAGAAAAATAAAAATGGAGAAAGGCGATAGTATACCAAAATACCTCATGAAGTTTGTCCACTGCAAGGATGAGCTGGGAAGTGTGGGGGTTACTGTTTATGAAGAATACTTGGTGAGCTTGGCTCTCCTTGGGCTTCCGAAGAGTTGGCATAGCTACGAAGACTCTGCCAATGGACAGGAGATACTGCCGGGATGGGAGCAACTTTGGTCAGATCTTGTGTTGGAGGAGATAAGGCGGGGTACCAGGGATGGATCTTCATCGAAGAATGAAGATGAAGATAATTGCGCTTTGGATGCCAAAGAAAGGAAAGGGAAGGGGAAGAAATCTTCTTCAAAATCAGGTGCTAAAGGCAAGAAGCAGGATTTGTCCAAAGTGAAGTGTTTTCACTGTCACGAACATGGAAATTTCGCCACTAACTGTCCATAGAAGAAGAAGAATAAGAAGGTTGCTGGATCTACAGCTGGAGAGGCCTTAGCCTCGCAATTTGAGCTGGATTTTTCCTTGATCGCATGCTTGGTTTCAAGCTGCATAGGATCGGTATGGTATCTTGACAGTGGTGCATCTTTCCATATGATAGGAGACAAAAATTTGTTTAGTGACTTGGAGGAGAAGGACCTCTAGATGCATATAGAGATGGGAGATGATGGTCAGTACAGTGCGAGTGGCATTGGGAACATTAACTTTGAGAGGGAGTCCGGTAATCCATTCTTGTTGAATAATGTCATGCTTGTTCCAGGTCTGAAGAAGAACTTGGTCTCAGTTGCAATGCTGGAAGACAAGGGTTATGATGTTATTTTCAGTGAGGGAAAAGCCTTCCTTAGACATAAAAAAAAGGTTCAAACCAAGAAGATAGGGGTTCAAGTTAAGAATCTCTACAAGCTGGAGGAAGATGGCTGCGCTGCAATGGTGGGCAAAGCAGAAGAAGTGGTGAGCCGAGATGAGGGTGAATTATGGCACAGGAGATTGGCCCATCTTCACCATGGCGCTTTGAGGATTTTGCAGCAAATTTATACCGGACTTCCCAAGGGTACTCTTCCACAGTCATATCAGTGCAAAAGATGTACCATGGGTAAGTTTGTGAAGACCACCTTTCATGAGAAGGAGAACCGTGCTTCAATGATCCTGGAGAGAATTCACACAGTCGTGTGTGGACCATTCTTGGTTGCTTCAACAGTAAAACATAGGTATTATGTGATATTTGTTGATGATTATTCTCATAGATACTGGATCTTCTTCATGCAGAAGAAGAGTGAAACATTCTCAAAGTTTTGTGAGTTCAAGGCATTGGTGGAGAAGGAGTCAGGGAAGCAATTGAAAGCTCTACAGAGCGATAATGGTGGTGAATACATCTCGGGCGAATTCAAAGACTTCTGTAGCAAAGAAGGAATTCGAAGAGAACTCATTGTGCCTCATAACCCACAGCAGAATGGGTTCGTGGAGAGAAATAATAGAATGATCGTGGGTGTTGCACGAGCGATGTTGCATGACCAGGGCCTACCGATGCACTTGTGGGCGGAAGCATGCAACACTGCGATTTATGTGCAAAACCGTTGTCCTCATAGAGTACTTGGCATGAGTACACCTGAAGAGGCATTTTCTGGTAAGAAGCCTAATATTTCTCATTTGAATATTTTTGGCTCACCTGTTTACATTCATGTGACGAAGGACACCAGGAAGAAGCTGGAGCCGACTGCATAAGCTGGGATATTTTTGGGGTACACAGAAACACCCCATAACTATCATGTGTATTTTCCAGACAGTCGGATGACTATTGTGCGACGAGATATAAAATTAAATGAGGTGAAAGCCATGAAGTTGTTGCTTGAGAGGGAGCTACACTTTCATGCAGAAGAGGAAATTATTATTCCCAAAGATGAGCCTCTGGATGTGGATCAGCCACAGGAGGAGATTCATGGAGTGGAGGAGTCCACTCATGTAGAACCAAACATAAGACAAGGCAGAAATTGTACCACAGAAGCTGAGAGACTGAAGCTTGATGCGGCATAGAATGTAGGAGTCCCTACATCATAGCGCAGACAGAGACAGTCACCTGACCGATATACTGGATACATGGCTCTTATGAGCAAGTATATTTTGACAAAGCCATCTTCTTTTGAAGAAGCGGCGCAGGAGCCCACATGGGTAGATTCCATGGTGGAGGAGTATGACTCCATTTTCAGAAACAGTGCTTAGGAGATTGTTTCAAGGCCAGTGGGAAAATCAGTTGTAGGATCAAGATGGATCTACAAGGTAAAGCAAGCTGCTGATAAGAGTGTCGAGAAGTATAAAGCAAGATTTTTTGCCTGGGTCTTCTCACAGATTGAGGGGATTGACTATGAAGAAACCTTTGCACCTGTTGCATGTTATTCTTCCATACAGACCATCCTTGCTCTCTCAGCGCAGATGGGTTGGCACATTCATCAGATGGATGTGAAGACTGTGTTCCTTAATGGGATCATTGAGGAAGAGGTGTACATTGAGCAGCCTGAAGGATTTGATATCTTCAGCAGCAAGTCGCATGTGTGCAGGCTCAAAAGAGCGTTGTATGGGTTGAAACAATCACCCCGTGCTTTGTACACTCGGATCAACAACTATTTCACTGGACTTGGCTTCACCAAGAGTGAGGTAGATGCAAGCCTATACCAGATTGTGGTTGAGGGTAAGATTTTAATCATTGTACTTTATGTTGATGATTTAATACTAACAGGTGATGAGCAGTTGATACACTCATGCAAGGAAGATCTTGCAAAGGAGTTTGAGATGAAGGATTTGGGCCTCCTTCATTATTTCCTTGGATTGGAAATATGGAAGCGGGAAGGTGAAATGTTTGTGTCTCAAGGAAAGTATGCCTGGGAGATACTGGAGAAGTTTCACATGTAAGGCTACAAGCCTATCGACACTCCTCTTCCAGAAAATTGGAAGAAAGAGGATGCTACATCAACAGAGGTAGTGGATGCCACTGTTTATCGATAGTTGGTGGGTTCACTCGTGTATTTAGTCAATACAAGACCGGACATATGCTATGCGGTGAACTAGCTTTCACCAGTGATGGTTAAGCCTACCAAGCTCTTTTGGAAGGTAGGCAAGCATGTCTTGAGATATCTTAGGGGAACATCTGAGTATGGTTTATGTTACAGATAGACGGATGAGGTGAACACTACTACATTTGGCAGAAATTCCGAGACTTGTTTCCGATGCTTTTGACCAAATGTCGGAAATTTTCCCAAATTTTTTCCATCCCGCCCGAAACCGTCGCTATACCGACGTCTATAGAAAAGTGTCGCAATACCGACACTTTAAAACGTGTCGCAATTGCGACGTTTAGAGGAAGACGTCGCAATTGCGACACCATGGCCCAAAGCATTGCTATTGGGACGACTCTAAACGTCGCAACTGCGACACAATGTCTAGGTGTCGCCATTGCGATGTTTGGAGGTACCCGTCGTAATAGCGACGCCTATTCCGCCGTCGGTATAATGATAGTTATTTTCGCGCTACATAAAAGTACCAAACTTATATGCGCGCTACATAAAAATTCAAAACTTATATGCACGCTACATAAAAATGATTTTATTGTTTCGTATTTGTTGCAATATCTACATTAACGTTTGATATCACGCGCGCATTCGCCCTCTGCTCTTGCAGAACAGCATTTTCCCTCAGCATTCGCGCTCAGCTCTTGCAGAACAGCATTTTCCCTCAGCATTCGCCCTCAGCGTTCGCCCTCAGCTCTTGCGGAGAACGACGGTACGCCCTCGGCTCTTGCAAATGGTAAGTTCTTTGCGGGCCTTCACTCTGTAGTAGGGTTGACTCTATTTAGGTTTTGGTCAATTCCATTGGATTGTGTTAAGTGTAGGGTTCTGTAGATGTCAAGAGTCAAGATTCAATACCCTCTATTATCTTCATCACCCAATACAAGATTTAAATTTTTCCCAAAGAAACTCTTATTAATTTTGCAGCCATTATTTCTCCCTGCTTTAAAAAACCTACATTTAAATGAAAACAAGCATTGCATTTCAACTACAAAAATCTATTAGTGTTTAAATTTACATGTGTGCTACATTAACGTCTGATATCACGCGTGCATTCACCCTCCGCTCTTGCAGAACAACATTTACCCTCAGCTCTTGCAGAAAAACATTCGCCCTCAACATTCACCCTGAGCTCTTGTAGAACAACATTCGCCCTGAGCTCTT